>UFQX01000081.1:820841-1082340 GCA_900497675.1 Arapaima gigas
GGGGGGGGGGGGGGGGGTGGGGGGGGGGGGGGGGGGGGGGGTGAAATGTGCTGGAGGTGGAGCTTGAAAAAGTGATCAAAGTTTATTAAGCCAAATGCAAGCAGACTGTAGTTTATTGCAGGATTGTTTTTGTCAAAGAAACAGGAGAGTGAAAGAAAACCTTATGAACTATGAAAATCTAACACAGTAAATATTACCTCTGACTCACTTTACGTATTGTAAAGTAGTGTTATTGAAGGCAGAACGAAGATGGAGCACATGGACTTAGGAAGTAGTGATGAGAAACAAGCCACAGTCCAAGTGAATGCCAGGTACATGCTAATAATACCATTTATTACTCATGTGATTCATTTATTGTGGCTCAAAAGCTGCTTTTCATTTCAGTCACTTCAATACAAACCAGAACTTCAGTTCCTGGTGAAAAAGCAGGTTGAGAAGGTGACTCTGACCCTCCTGTTCCCCGCAATGGTCTCCAGGTATAACCCCCAAGGGGGTCAGCCAGGGGGCCGTGTCACAACAAGTTCAAACCACCTCAACTGGCTGCTCTCAATCTGGAGGAGAAGCAGCTCTACTATGAGGTTCCCCAGGATCGCCAAGCATCTCCCCTGTCACAGAGGGTCCGACTAGCAACCCTGTATTGAAACCTCATTCCAGCCACTTGCATCCATGTTCTCACTTTTTCAGTCACTACCCAAAGTGACCATAGATGAGGATGGGGATGTAGGCTGAACCATAAACCAAGAGATTTGTCCAAAACCTCAGTTCTCGCTCCACCACCACAGATCAATAGAGTGAGTGAGCAGGGCGAACCTAAACACAGTGTGGAACCTTGTGGGCTCAACACCTCCAATGTTAGGCGAGGGAGGGTCATGGGCAAAGCCACCCGAGGTGCAGGCACGAGTGGGGACCAAAACCCCAACTTTATTTTATCAAAGTCCACGGGTGTGTACTGCGGGGTGAGAAAGCAGGCCTCTCCAAATGTTTAAATGGCTGCATATTGTTGTTGAGAAGCGAAAGGCTGAGACTCATTTTGACTTCTCTTCCCCAATTTGCATGATTCTCCATTTGAATGTGCAGGAATTATTTTCAGCCCAAATACTTTGCAGTCCTTTCAAAGGATCATTAAACAAAAGGCCTTTGCCAAGCTGGAGGTGGAGACGTTGTGACAAAAGACACTGGAAAAGCTGGAACACAAGATGTCTAGAAAGTGGAGGAACTGCACTATTTAAACTCGCAGCATAATGTTTCAAGCATCAATATCCTTTCCATAATGCAATCTTCTGAATGTTGCTGAATCAGCGCTGTCGAGGGTCTGTTAACTCTGAATTGGTTCCGACCCCCATTACTCTGTTAAACAGGATGTAAACAATTAACCGGCGCAGTAAATGAAGGCTGTAGCCCGGTAACTTACTCTGGCTGCTTTAACCAGAAATGGCTGCCTGCTTTATACATCATTAAAATAATTTCATGCCTCCAAAATGCAGATTGCAAAAACAAAAACTTAATTTAAGAGCCACTGGTATATGGAAGGATGATTTATAGACCGTGTCTAACAATTAATTTTCTGGGGAAAAAATAAGCAGGAAAAGAATTCCACATTTTGCAGAAATAATAAACAAAGCAATACATATGCAGCCTTAATAATGTACATAAATCTGGTCTCTGTCTCTGATGGAAAGTCTTAGTCGCTTTATATCTCATCACAGAACCGTGAAGTCAAGGAATTAATCATTGTGCTTTTATTGTGTAAGCAGTTTCAGAGACACAGTGTGCATATTCACAATCCCTGTTTGATCTGCGATTTACCTGTTTGACTCACAGTCTTTGTCATATTTATCCTAACAGGAAGGTCTGATAGGCATTATTCAGATAACATGATGGGTTGTCTCATTTTTATCTTGTTCCGACACCAGTCGGTTTCAAAAACAAACTCCCCAGTGCAGTTTTATCGCTGACAGACAGGGTGTTTGGTGTGTAAAACCCCCAGGATGGAAAAGGAGAAGCGGTGGACTTTCACAGCTGTGGCTGCAGCCTAAGTTCAGGCTCAGCTGGCTAAATGTTGTAAAAAAAAACTTGTGCTCCACATTATAACTGTCTTAGGGCTTTTTTAATGTCTGTTACAGAATAACGGTATTTGGGGGGGGGGGGCAGTTTTCTAAAACAGTATACTGTGTGTCACCCTCCACAACCCCAAAGGAGGGGTTTAGGACTAGTGGTGGATCAGGATAGTGTGACAGTGAATTGTATTTTCTAAACAAGATGTACAAAACTGTTTGGCTGACTGCAGCTTTTTAAATATGGCTTCAGTCTCCCTAACAAAGGATGAACGGTTATTAGTTGATTATTAATGACTTCTGCTTCTAGAATGAGAGGATCGGGACTGCCGGGGATTTAAACTTGTTGAAGGGTTAAGCTCTATGGGTTGATCTGGGCTGTTTGACAATGGCTACTGTTTTCCACACGAGAGACTGGGGACTCGTATTAACTGAGCTAAACTTCATATGTTAAACAAATGCTGCCTATGACTCACTAAATAATAAACAATAAGTTTGAAAGACTCAAATTTGACATATATAATAGCCACACTTGAACTGCTCTAATGCAGTGTAATATTTCCTTTCTTTTTGCAGCTACTCCTTTTAAATGTTCCTGCATTTCTAAAGTTGCTTTATTTTGAGTGAATTTCAGTTTTTACTGTTACGCTACTCCGGACACCGCTTCCTCTGATTGCTAATCCCGTGCACTTGTTCATCGTTCCCTCGGCCGTGTACATCTAACCCTGTGTTTGCCATGGTTCCCTGTGAAGTATTGCCAATGCACTCGCGTTGTGTAGTGAGCATTCCTAGTGTTAGCCCTTCTTGCATGTGGCCCCCCTGTTTCTGTCTGACCACTGCTTAAGCCTCACCCTTTATTGCCAAGCCGCTAGTGTTCTGACTCCTGGTTTTGACCTACGCCCGTTTCGTGACCACGACTTTGGACTCTCCTTTGGTAATAAACTAGCCTCAGTGAATTCTGCCTGCACGTGTCTGCTTCCTGTCGTCAGCATTACATTTACTTTTAAAAAATGTTTACTTTTAAATGAATTTTAAAATATTCCTCCAGCTGTGCTCATATAGTAACGTATAATCAGTATAACACTTAAATACTACTACAAGGTAGCATCACTATGCTGTAGTTACAGTAGCAGTTCATATTTTTTATTATTTTTCCATTATGTCATTTGGATGATGTTACCATGGTGAATGATGGTCTCTGCAGTTGGGCTATAGAGCCGAGATGCTGCCAGTTTGTGTTTTTCTTTTTTTTTGCAGATGTGTTGGTGGCTTCAACTGAATGAGAGAACTATAAACTGAGCTCTTTATGCAGCTTGTCCTCACAGGCCGATACCTGGGACCCCTCTCCATGGACCTGTATTTGTATGAATTTACAAAACAGCACAATCGAAGAGATTGATGTTTAACTCTGTACTGGTTTTTCAAAGGTGGCAAATGAATTATGATCAGAATATTAAAAAAAACTCGCAAGACAGTGTGAACTTATGATGCATGTAGGTATTCAGCACTGTATATTCACACTGAATGTGTACATAGACAGGAAAAGCAAAGGACTGGGAATCTAAAAGGATAATTAAATGATCATAAATTGCAATTAATTTAAAGTTTCACCTGTTTGAACCAGTATTTCTGCCATTGAATAAGTGCTTTTGCAGTGACTTAAACATCTTCCTCCCAATGTAGTTGCACAGTTGGTGCTTTCAGTGCTGTTTGCCTTTGCTGTGTTTTACCTTTGACTGTCTAGATATTTTCATCAACACTGAAAAACCAGTGTTGGATACAAAATGGTAACAAAGTTAAGGCTGTTGTTTAATGGAGGGTTTAATTATGCAACAAAAGGACAACTTTTGCCAGCCTTCAGCATTAGAGCTCAAAATGTAAAGCAGGAGTTTTCTTCTGTTTTATTAATTTGGCATGTTCACCTCAGCTTCAGCGAAATGCATTTTTTGGGGAAGGTATTTTATTAAGATGGAAGTATCAAAAAACAGGTGTGTTAGCAGTGGACTGCAGTCCCACTGCATGTGGTGTGAAGTGGTGCAAAGTTGCCGAACTTCCCATTGTGCTGCTTAATAAATGTGAGAAGTGGAAGTCCTCCTCCTTGGGAGGCTGGGAGAAGGTTGTCCTTGAGGTGCTGAAGACCCTCTGGCTCAGTGTGAGAAGAGCTCCAGCCAGATGGTGCTTGTGTTTCCCCGCACTGGGCTCGTTCCAGCGTCCTGCCTTCTGCTGATAAAATGTTCTAATACACCATTCCTCCCTGCAGCACTGCAGGATAATGTATACACACGTATAGACAGGCTGCTTGCTGATGGCCCGACTGAAATGAGAACGAATAAAAATGTGTCATTTCCCATTTAATTTCTATCTAGTAAAACAGCAGGTTACATTTTCACAGGTAACTGAATCTAAAAGGAAAGGTATTTGATAGGTGCAGAAAAGGGAAGTTAATGACAATAATGTATAGGTATGGTATCAGATAAGGTTTATGGTAACAGATAAGAATTATTTTACAGTAATTATATACTATTACTAGTAACATTAATCTTACTATAATTATAGTAATATTAAAGTAACACCCTGGACTGTGGGTTTCTTTCCTATTTAAACTGTGAGGAGATTGAATGTTCTCCTGGTGTCTACATGGGTTTCAGGTCATTTGGAGATTCTCAGTGTGTGTGTATTCCCTCAGAAGTGCTGAATCCCTCCCGCAAAGCATTCAACCCATTTTTCTCCTGAGTCCAACACCATCTCCCGTAATTATCTACGTGTTTGCTGTTTGAATGTTGCTTCTATAGACAGCTACTGGAGGGATGTGAACCAGCAACATGGTGGGTCCCGCAGCATCTAAGCGCACAGAATTTCTGCACTGACGCACCCCTGCACATAAATGAGATGATGAAGAAGCCCTTCTTGACCGCTTTCCAAAGGAAGTCGACCCACACTGGAGCATTTAGTTAAAACCCAGTGTGTGAAAGAGAAATGAAAGGAAGAGGCTTCCCCAGAACCTTCTGGAAATGCTCGCTATTGAACTGTATGTGCACTCAAAATAAAAAGCCTCAGAGAAACATTAATATTTTCAGGCCTGTTTGTTTAGTAAACCCAAGGTAATCTGCAGCACAGGGTTTGTCACGCTCTTGCAGATCTAAAGCCAGAGATCCCTGACACAGGCAGAGATGATGGACCTCTGGGATAAGACTGGAATGTTATATCTTTCCTTCTTTTTGTTAAGCAGATGCTTGTATCCCTATTTACTGCATATTGTATATACATACTGTTTCTCAGTTTTGGCCCCATTTTGGTGGGATGAGCTTATTTTATCCTTCAGGACTGCTGAATCCCAACATTCAAGAGCAGCCTCAAAATCTCTTTCAGACCCATTTTCCTCCTGATCTCCTGAAGCCATCTTAAGTCCTTCACCATATCCTATACTAATTTTAACCTACCTGTTTACCTATTCTTATGTCCCTTTTACAGGTATTTATTAGAAAAACAAGATAATATATAAAATAAGCTGTGCTTCAGTAATTATGTATCTAAACTCTGTCTACTGTGAAGATTGCTGTGGGGGTGGTGTCAGCAAAAACTGTACATTTTGAGCCTCACAAAGCTGAAATTGAAGGTAGCGCTGCAATTTGGCAGATGCTGTTCCTTCATGATCTTCCCTGGGATGTTCAGGAGTGGTTTTGTGATGTCCAGGGTGAAGTCAAACACCTTCCATGGCCTCCCAGTGCCCAGGCATAAACATCACTGCACTTTCAGAGCAAGTTCTGGAATGGAGGGTAAGGTGTAGATTTCAGCTTCATCTTCCCTCAAAGAACTGGAATCTTTTTTCATTGAAAAAAGGTGCAACATCCCACTACACACAGTTCAACACCTGTACAGGAAGGACTGACACAGAAAGGGAAAGGGTGGCCTGACCCCTTATTTGGTCCTTCCTATTAATATATTGTTAGGTATTTTCTTCATTTTCTTCACACCCTGTATCTATTGATATTTTCAGAAAAATTCTTATTAATATGTATTTAACAGTAATTCACAGTAAAAAACCTCGGTCAAGGATACAGCAACCTAGCTGTCTCAGTGCAGCACACACGATGTTGCAAAACTAAAAAAAAGCACTCAGCTGGAACAACCACAATATTTTAGCATTTTTCATTTTCTGCAAGTGGGCGCGTCCCTGGCACCTGCCTCGTTCTCTACCACCTTTCTTATTCCTCAGCTTGATGGTCCTAAAGGCTGAGTTGAGTCTGACAGCTAATGCTAAATTCACCAAAAAATAAGATGTTAACAGACGTGTTAATTTTGTTTGCAAAAAAACTACAGCACCAGGAACCCAGTTTGCCAAAGCAGCAAAACAGAAGAATGTTTTACCTAATTATAGTGGACCACTTTATGGAACATGTTGCTTACATGCGTTACTATTGCAAGGACAGCAGGTGGCGAGGTGGTTAGAGCTGCTACCCCTTGATTCGAAATCCATAGGTTACAAACCCTTCTAGCACTCAAGTACTCTTGTTCAAGATATTTACTCTGAGCTGATGCAGTAAACAGTACTATGCTGTAGTATAAATAATTGAAGCCTAAGCCCTTTGGAGGAAGGTATCAGCTGAGTAAGATAATGTAATGAGTCAACGGTATAATGAGTTAATAAACAGCTCCACTTTCACTTCGAAAACTCAGTGGGTCTCAGAGACAATAAGGTGCAGATAACTGAGCAACTGCTTCTTACCACGGTGAATTACAATACCAGGCATCTTCCAGTCTGGGTGAAAAACCACATCTAAAGTTGTATGACTTTTCCTGTGATTGAGAAGTTGCTTCATACATATATATATATATATATATATATATATATATATACACACACACACACACACACACACATACATATATACATATACACACACACACACGCACACACACACACGTATAATTCATATATACATATATGTTTAAACAAAAGATGTTTATTGTTAATCAGTGAATGGAGTGAATGAGAGCAGAGCTGATTGTATGTAGTTCATCTTGGAGACATGAAATAGAGAAATGAAGACAGGGAAGACAGCGAGAGGGGAGCAGCAAGACTACCGTTACTTCACAAGATTGTTGTTGATGTCAATGAGTGGAATTTATAGTTTGGATGTGGTCTTAGGGACAGTTGCACCTGTAAAAGGAGCACATGGGACATGAGGAGATGAACCTTCTGTGGAGCTACACTAACCTTGTGTTCGCCTCATCACCTGGCCAGCTGGGTCACGATACTGCAGCCCTTTTACCACCATTTGTGCCAGCATAGGTCTGAGCTTGTGGTTGCTCGTGGTGATAAATCAAACCAAAAATAAAACAAAGCAGCAGGAGGGGTGGGAGGGCAAGCAGGACCCCCAGGCTGCCGTGATTCAAACCGCCGCCGAGGCCAATATACCTCCTGTGGCCGTCTGTCAGCCAGGCTCAGGGACACGAGCAGTGATGGGTGAGTGGCTCCTCTTCCTCAGCCCTGAGCTGGGACCGGGAGTGGAGTTCAGCATCACGACTCAGCAGGGTGGCATGTGCAGGATGACATGACTGCCGGGGGTCAGAGGGCAGCCTGCCTGACGCTGTACTGAGCTGGAGGTGAACCTGAGGGATCCTTATTAGAGCATGATCCTGGATACATATGACTTTTTATTACATGACTTCTTGTCCCCATCACATAAAGTTCATACATGTAGTCAACAAACCATTGGACCAGTCAGCTGTGTAAAGTAGAGTAGCTGCTCCACAGAACACCCCCTCAAGGAAACATAAAAGGTGTTAGAGCCTTTCACGAGGCTCAGCATGAAAACCTTGATGTGGCTGTAAGACTGGCCTGTCCCTCCTCTTGAAGTGTTTCACTGTTGCCTTCGAAAAGACATGTCTGTGGTGCAGACTGGCTGGAAGTCAGCAGTAAACCACTCGCTGCTTATGGCACTGAAGGGAATCGGCAGCAACAATTTCTATGCACAGAAAAACGTAAACATATTATCATAAAGGAGCATTGAGATAGAGGTCCTGCAGAGAAATGGAATCCTCTGAGGATTAGTTTGGTTTGGTTTGGTTTGGTTTAAGATGGAGTCTCTGAAATGCCTTCATACAGTGTGCAGAAGCAGAATAAAATTAAACATTACAGCACAGTAAAGCTGTTTCCCTGGAGGTTCTCTAGTCATCTTAGTGTTAGCAGAAATTTCCAGAAAGGTTTGCAAGCATTTATTTTACAACAAGGACCCGGGAGCATGTTTTGTTGCTTGAGAGAAAAAGAAAGGCTCTATTTCTGAATGAAAAGCAAAAACAAAAGCTTGTAAAGCTTTATATTTTTCCTACTGTATTTTACTGCATTTATCCGTATTGAGTTGATCCCAGAATCACTGCACAGGAGGCTACGAGACCACAGCCTGGGACCCAAATTTTTTATGTCCTCTATACTTTTGCCATGCAAAACACATGTGGCTCTCGTCCACAATAGTTCCCCAAAGTGAGACCTATGAATGCATTCATACTGCTGCGTCACTTCTCACACTTGCGCTTGATCCTCGCCTTGCCCATAATAAACTCTGCAGTGATTCAGAAAACATTGTAAACAACATTTTATAAAAGTTTGACTGTGACAGGCCCTCCTCACTGTTGCATGCACTCGATGGCAATGTTTTGTCCAGTTTTTTATTGCTATGTTTCTGTAGCGGAGTGTGTGTTGCCCTGCAGGAAAACACACTGGATCCAGACGACCGGGTCATTAATTGCCAGTGAAAGGCCTTGAGGAGACAGTTGTCAGGAAGCTCTGCTGTCCTGCTGCCGGGTCCGCCGGGGAACAGCGAAGCCGTTTGTTCTGCATGTGTTTCATTTGTCTTCACACAAAGTCATAATGTTGTCAACATCACGTTCAGGCTCTGCTGGGCCCCTCGTGAGGCTTTGGCACACGCTTCTCCTGTGCTGTCTGTCTTCTGTGTTTCGCAGTGGGGCTTTAAATCCCTTTCTCATCCACTAACGTTGCAAACCCCTTAATGTTGCAAAAGCATCTTTAAATTAAAAATGCAGAAATAAACAATACATTGAGGACAAACAAAACTTCCCATTTTTCTAACTAGTGATGTTCTCTTTCGCAAACTTCCTCATGACTGATCATTTTAAAGCAGTCATTCTACTTAAAATATGACACATCTGCAGCTGAATGCATGTCTACCTGCTGGACAATGAAAAGGCATTTAGGAAAAAATTGCCTGCTGGAGTTTAACACAAATTTAACACTAACCTGGTGTACTGTATTGCCTGCTGTACAGTAGAAACCCTCAAAAGTGTATTAGAATGTTTAGAGATTTATGTCGGATAAGGTTTTAGGAACTTGGTGATGCAGCAAAACTAAATACAATAATGTAATATAAAACATGCTGAGTAATCATGTTAAATATTATTATTTCTTGCCTACCCTTATTGTTTGCATCTATCCTTCACTTTTGCAATAAATCTACTTTTGCTCCAATCTGTGTTATTGGCCCATAAAAAGGAGATTTATAAAGAGGGTTGTGTGTGCAGTCAATTCCATCACACATGCAGCCTCAGTGCTTTCAGGTAAATCCAAACAGAGAGAACAGCAAGCGGTGAAGTTGCTTAGTGACTGCGTCACCTGCTCTACGTCCCCCGAGTTGCGACCCAATATCCCATAAGGTGAGCACTCTGTTGGCAGGTTGGTGATGCGAAGTGGTTACATTCCTCTGCATGTGCTGTACATCCATCTTTGTGTGAAACCTCACTGCAGGAGTGGAGATGCCACCTGTTTGCCATGTGGAATGGCAGGTGAGCTGCTTGAGAATGAGCTCTGCAACCCATAGGTTTCAGGTTTAAGTCCCACAAAGTGCCTTGCTGAGGGGCCTTTGCTTTTGACTGCTGCCAGACATGCAAAAGATCTATCTATGAATCATTTTGAATGTGATGTATAAGTTTATAAAGCAATAATGTTTAATGGTCATTGTCTCTGTTTGCCTTGTTAATCATTACAAGTGTCACTAGAATTGAAACTATTTCAGCCAAAATTGGAGTATTTATAATATCACTTTTTTCTTTGCTTGACACTCGGCTGTTTTCAGGACACCACCTTGTCTGGTTCCTTGCACACATCAGCCGCGCTGTCAGCTCAGCCTTTGGAAGGAGTTCGGAATGTCTGGAACATCGCATCACCTCTGCAAAACGGAAAAGCAGAGCTGCAGCTCCAAACTTTCATTTCTCATATTTGCATGTTTTTTTCTCCACATTTACATAACTTTTATTCATTTAGCAAATGCCATTCACCAAGAAGAAACACAACTCAAATGGATGTTAGAAGTTTCACACAAAAATGTATGGCTGTACCAGAGTAGCTGAGGCTGAAAGCAGGCTTTACAGTCACCTTAGTTGGATTTGAACTTAACACTGTGGTGCCTCAAAGCTTTGGGGCTGTGGGTTCAGATCTGTTTTGGTTTTGTTTTAGCTTTTCTTTAAATGCATGTACATTCAGACATATACAGAAGACAAAAGCTCTAAAAGTACAGATGTTACTAAATAGGTACACACATTTATTACAGCTATTATTTACCTGTCTGATTCATCTAAAATAGATTACAATATCTGGTCAGCATTGCAGTGATTTAACTATTTATGCAGCTGGGTGTTTTTTACCAAGTTACTGTCCATGCAATAGGAGTCTACAGTACAGTAAATGGTATTTAGTAACAGGTCCTTCACCTCCCTGCACAGCTGCTGGCTTGCAGGACACCTATACTACATCTCATATGGACCTCCCCAACCTGCTCACTGCAGCTGTTCCCCAGCTCTTGGCTCACAGAGCCTTATCCTGCCCTCAGCAGCCTGATAAGAACATCACCTACAGGCAACAGAGGATCCACACAAATCGGCCGTCTTCAACAGGAGCACGTTGGAAGATGTTTATGTTTCTCTGTATGTCTTTGTGGGTCCGTCTTGCGACCAGATTTATATTAAAGTTAATCCAAGCCTCTGCAGTATAATCACACTGTCATACAAAGGCAGTTCTAAGCACTGCCCAGAACATAAAGGAATCTATTAGATTCACAAATAAGGAACTTATTGTATTGCTTTGGCATACAGTTGGAATTGCAGTCCCTACTGTCCCTTCTTGAATAATTTAAATGGATTATTGCTTTTATTAACTCTATCCTTTTCACACCTGACATGCCGTCTTTCCAGAAGCTGCACATTAGCAGGTGGTGAAGAGTCCAAAAGGTTCCCTTGTCTGTGGGACCCCTTTGGTTGGGGAATAATAGATAATCTGCTAATTTCTGCAAAAAACCTGCCACACATTTATAAGTTATTAAAAAAATATAGAAGCAAAGAGTTATGATTTGCAGCGATTATGCTGCAAAGCATCAATTTCGTGTTTCCTTTTTAATCTTGTATGTAAGAAAAATAGTGTAGTTTGTAAAGTACAGCATGGGTGATTAATGTGCGGATATTATCATTTATTACGCTTTAGCTCCATCAAGACAAAACAGTCTTTTGTTGGATATGGTTAAAATCTGTGTAACTGATAGGAACTACTCTCACTTGTTTGTGACAGTCGCACTTGATCAGTTCTGGATATACTGCAGTTAAGGTGCCCATTATTTCTGTGTTGCTGTTGTTGCAGTTAAATGTTTAAACGTAAAAGAGAAGAAGCATTCAATTTCCTAAATGGCCCCCAGATCACAGAGAGTAACAGATGCAAAGGTGGTTTATGGTTTCTAATTTAACCTGTTTGTGAATGAAGCTCAGTTACTTAACAATGGTGTCAAAATGGCCAACGTGAACCAGGCACATCATGAAGTGCTCTCCCAGTCAGCTGTTTGGTCGTGTTTTCTTAGCATGGCTGTTATAATAAAAACGATACTGAAGGGTCTCACTTAAGGAGGGAGGGTGCAAGTCCTAAGGTATAGACAGTCTAAGCATTTACACAAAAACAACTGTCACCATTATACTAAATAACTGCCTCTTTTATGCAAGGCAGCAAATTTTTTTTTGCAGTTCAAAGGCAGATACATGAGTGGAGTCCCTGAAGTAAAATATATACTTAAAATTATTAAAGTTTAACCTCTGTGAATCAGCAGAGGTGAGTGTGAAGGCTGCCAGGTGAGCGCCAGAAACATTATTAGCAGCAGGAGAACAACCTTGTTCACATTGAAGTGGGTCTTGACCCAGCTAGCTCCATGTTGTAAGTGTACATTCTCAAGCATACATAGCCACATGTCCACTGTATCGGTGTTGGGCTGTGGAGCCACGAGGACACGTCCCTGCTGTCCTGCTGGGTCTCTGTACCGCCTCTGGATGGCGCTCACTGTGTCTGACCCACCTCCTCAAACACTCCTCCAAGCATGGCGGTCTCAAAAATATCGCTCATATCTCGACCCACAATGCGCGATGGTTTGCCTGCTTGTGGGCTACACCTCACAGCAGGGCTTGGGCTCCATTTTTTCATTATTCTCTTGTTCTTCACAATTATTCAGAAATTGACCCGAAATAAAGGGAACAACAACCATGAACAAGTAATAAAATTAGAGCATATTTATCTTTTTGAATAGGGCTTCCTGCAGGGGAAGAAACATGAAATTTTAGTCTGTGAATTTTCAATAAGGAAAATAAATTTTTATTTTCAGTAGCAACAACCAATTTATTTATTTTACATGTTTATTTTTGCCACTGAAAGATTTTTCTGACAAAATACATGCATGTAATGAGCAATGATTCTATGGTATGCAATGTGTATAAACAACACTGCAGCTCCTCATATTTGGCATATGTATGACACGTGCACCCATATGAAATATATCCAGTATATTTAATTGTTTATTATAAATGTGTACGTGAGCTGCTAATGTGAGCTGTTGCCCTAATGATGTTATTTTTCACGGAGGCTGTGCATGCGTGTTATTTTCCGTGCTGCGTTTTGGTCGATTTATTTGTCATGTTCCCTGCACTGGGTGAGGAGGCACTTCCTGCTGGGAGAAATTAGCGACGCCCCCTTAGCTCCCGAAAAAGAGGAGGAAAAAACGATGAGCACTTGGTCTGCCTTCTTCCCTCCCATCCCCCAATGCCCAGTTCTTCCCTCCCTCCCCCAACCTCCATTTCACCCTGAGCACCTTTCCAGCTTAGTCTCTCCACATTTCCAAAAAAATAATAACGATAATGATTTTTCCTCTTTGGAATTGCTCTGTAGAAGCCAGGAGAGCGTCAGTGGGGTGGCGACCTGCTTTATCTCGCGTCTCCTCTTGGAGAAGGAAAATGGAGGCCTTGAGAAAGCTGAGGCAGGAGGACACCTCGATATGAAAATCATTTACCCTAATTCAGCTTTTTACTCTGCTTTACTGCAGCTGTCGGCTTGACCAACTGCTGCCGTACCACCACTGTGCTCCATTCAAGCGACACATCAAGGAAGACAGGATGAAGAGCACCACCTTCTCTCGTCCAGATGACAACATCTGTAGCAGATCACTACACCCATAACGGATGCTTCATTAGGAGCAGTGCTCGTCCTGGGTGGCTTCGTATTCTTCACGGGGGACATTTACAGGAACGTCCCGACGGTTTGAAATAATATGCCACTCAGACTGGAACTCCTGCTGTGTCAGTCAGTCTCGGTCATCTTTGCGCGTGAACATCCACACACTTATTAAGATGTCAGGAGAGCCGTGTTTAGTGGTCCCTGATGAGTTTTCTGTGTGTTTAGTCTCCCAGTCCCTCGCTGACAGGCTGCTGTTTGGAGTGCCTGCGGGTGACAAAACACAGCCCAGGCACATGGGGGGGGGGGGGGCTCCTGCTCCCATGTATTGTCGCAAAAAAGGTAAATCTGCTGCGCAGGCGTTTTGCATGTTTTATCATTGGTCACTTTGAAATTAAAGAGGTTTTAAATAGGTTTTTTTATTTATTACCACCTTCACCCATGTGATTTACCAGTTTTTACTCTTGGCAGCTTACAGTGATTTACCAGCTACAGCAGGGTAATTTCTATTGCATCAGTACTTTGATCGATGGTACTACAGCAGAACCAGGGTCAAACCCTATGACCTCATTCCAAGGTAACGGTTGTAACCACAACGCCAACTGGGCATTGTACGAATGCGATCCTTTTAAATGCGTTGTTACTGACTGAATTATTTTCTTCCAGCTGCAGGCAGTAAACTCTTATTTTCCCACATGCAGTGTGACCCATCGTGTGTAGTCACTCCAGAATCTCAACTGTCATCAGTTCAGTTAAGAAGAAAATAATCTTTGTCTCACAACATGACATTTACAGGAGGTTGTATTTATCAACAGTTTTAGTTGTGTGTTTTTTTGGAGAAATTCTCATTTCTCTAATTCTAATACTAATTCTTGCTGAGTTGTAAAAGGCAAAGAACTTTTATGTCTCTAGTTGCTCATTTACCGCTTTCCTCCACAGTGACATACAGTGTAAACAAACCTAAATTAAAGAGCTGGAGCTTTAGACACAGACAAAACTCGGTTTGTTTTTCTGGTACCACCATCTTGCTGGTTTGCATCCCATGGGCAGCTGCCTATAGAAGCAACATTCAAACAACAAATAGATTGATAATCACAGTAGATGGTGTTTGGGCTCATTTATGTAGCTTTCAGGATATCAGAATGGCACTGAAAGACATGGGTTTGAGACCCTTCTTGAACCCCAGGAGAGATTCAGCATCTCTGGGGGACAGTTCATTCTACTGAAACCAAGATATTATCAACATTGTCACTGTGTTATTGTAATCCTACTTTATATATTTATCCTCTGCAGTGGTCTGCTGCCATATCCAATATTTACCCTGCCTCACACCTCATGGTTCTGGAATAGACTCTGGACCAACACCGTGATCTTGCACTGGATAAGCAGCTGGATTACTTATCATTTATACTTTATTATGTTATTTTGGAATTTTAAATCTATATCTGAGGCAGTACAATCCTTATGGCTTTAGTCAATGCTACTGTAGAGACCAATGCTCATGATTTGGTTAAAAGATGTGGTTTTGGAGCTGAAGGAGCACAAAAGAAGAAGGTTTCAGTGTTCACTGTATCACCTGGGGTTACATTATTTCAAAGCAGAACATTAATTTAGGCACCAGAACAGTGAAAATGGCATCTCAGTTTGACACGAACCACATACCTTCCTGCTACTAAGATTTTCATTATAATTTTCCAAGCTCCTGATTTATGTTTATACACTTTGATATCTTAATTATAAGTATAAATCAGGGGAAAAGTGGGCCTTGTGTGTGTGTGGATGTCAGTGGTCGGTAATGAAAATTTATGTGACATCCTAAAAAATGCATCTGCGTGCTGCTCTTTTCTGAATGATGACTGAACCACTGAAGCAAAAGAAGGGATGTTGCAAATTTAAACCTGCTCTTTCATTACTTTACTAATAGTTTTCTTTATTTGAAAGTAATGTCTTGCTGCTGTGTGCTGCGTTGGTTTAAAGTACAGTACCTATTTATTTAGGCACAATAAAGTTTGATAAAACCTCAGAACAAAACAATACATTCTGGATGTCTTCTTGCTTTTACCTCTCATCCTGTTCATGAACATTCATTTTTATATTAAATATGAAGCTTTAAGGTATTTTAAAAAAGGCTGTTGCTTGAGGATAAGAGGAATGAATGAGGTCCTGAAAGTTGCAGGGTGCAGGTGATAAAACACTGGGCTTTTTGCTGTCAATCCAAAGAGGATGGAAAAGGACACCAGTGCGAGTTCGATGCATGGCAGCTGAATACTGCCACATGATGTACAGTGATGGTAATGGCAACAATAGCTCACCCTGTGTGACGATGAGTATCTGACTCCTCCTTCACCCCTCCCCCCAATGAGTCCACCATTGCCTCCCGAACCCAGTACTCCTCTTCCCTGACCTGCAGCCTTCCCTGAGTGTTCCGCCTGAACAAGTACAGAAGGTCATGAGTTCTTTCAAGTGAAGTGTGTGTGTGTGTGTGTGTGTGTGTGTGTGTGTGTGTGTGTGTGTGTGTGTGTTCATGACTGCATGTTTCTCATTAAGTAAGAAGAATGGAGGTGAGAAAAAGTGTGTGACAAAGAGTGTGTGCATGTTTATTTGTGAGATTTTGCTTACATAAGTATGTCATTATATAGCAAAGAAAGTCAAGTCATTATGAGGTGGAAAATGTGTATTTGTGTGTGTGTGTGTGTGTGTGTGTGTTTGCCCCTTTCTCTTTGCATTTATGTCATACAGAATAGAAAGGGACTGTGACATGCAGTCAGGCTGGGTGTTTGTGCAGATGAACATGAAAGTCAATTGCATATGTAGATTCCTGTGGGCCCTAATAGCAGTTCATATGGCAGTTACAGAAATGAACTTGTGGGTGTGTGTGTGTTCTTCTCAACTGCACAATGCCATCCCTGGCTCACACAGGTCATGTGCTCAGATCCACAATACCACATGGGGGGGTGTAGCTGCAGACCCCCATGGCTGCATCTACTCCTCTTGTCCTGTTCACACACCACCAAACACACCACCAGAGATAAGCGCACATCCTGCATCACATTAATGCTATAGCCACACAAAGCATCCTGCCCGTCATCATGACGTCAGGCCTGTCCTGCTTATTTCACCATCCTGCAGTGCTGCCACCCATGTGGCCACCAGAGGGAGTGATGTCACACCACAAACCATTTAAATGTCCCGTGTGTGGGTCCAAGGTGGCAGCATGTGGACTGAGACCTGCGCTCGCTGCTGAATGTCATAGCCAATGGGATTAGCTGCCACCACCGCCGCTGCCATCTGAGGCAACACAGATAAACCTGCACAATATGGAGACCAAAATGAAGCAGCTGAACAAATGACGTTAATTTAGGCTTAATTTTGCAATTTTTAATTTTTAATTTTAACTTGTACTGAACAAAAACATTTTCTATCAAAAAAGCGGCAACAAAATGTCAACACAATTATCTGCTGAGCTTAGCTTTGCGGCAAAAAGTGTGACAGTGAGCAAATCTTCCTGCCTCTTTATTCTAAACACGTGACATTTTACATTTTTCAAGGATATGCAGCAAAGTAGGTGTAGATTTTTGTATAAATTCTCTTCCTTTATCTCTCATGTTTCTTCTTTTTTTCTCATATTCTTGCCTGAGTCGGAAAGCGGAGGGAGATAAAGTCATGCTGATGCCATAGCTCTAGAAGTCCAAACAGGATCTGGAATCATCCGCCAAATCCGAATGCCTGCTCACAAAATCAGATCAGAATCGAGCAAATATCCATCTTTCTGATGATGCAACGCTTTTCCTTTGGTGTGTACTTCCCTCTGCTGCGCCATCTCACACATTGCCGCTCGCACATTATTTTTTTTCAGCCAGTGGAGGTGACCTCAGCCACGGGGGGGCTTCTGCTTTTCAGCTCTTCTTTACCAAAAAAAAGTGCCCTTGAAAAAGCTGTAAGGGGCTGTTAGCTGGGTCTTGTCAGAGCATTCAGAGTTATCATCCTCTACCGTTCAACACGTTTGCTTCTGTCCAGACTAACCGCTCTTCTGACTGCGGTTGTGGTCATGGTTGTGGTCACGTGGTGCCGGAAAGGCCCCACTGCCTCCTTGTACAGGTGCCTCCTGCAGTGGATCCTGGGAAGTTGTAGTCATACATATCTTCAGATTCTCCTAACAAAGTTTCAGCTTATCATTATTCACATTTATTCATTTCTCTGACATCTTAAACAGTGAGGTCTGTGCACTCAGTTACTTACACTAATTCACCCATTTATACACCTGGGTAATTTTTTTGCCTTGCATAAAGATACAGCAACATTCAAACCTAGTTCCTTTGACTGCAAACCCAAAGGGTCTAACCATTACTCCACCCCCAGCAATGACTGAGGACTGCAGGTTGTTCACACGACATTGCTTACCATAATCTCTACACAAGGTATACACACTTAGTCATAGTAAGTGGACCCTTTCTTTGTCTCATTGTGCTAGAATCAGCTGTGTGTGTTGGTCATATCCTGCTCAGCAGGGCTCAGGATTTAGGATTAAAGCTCAGTCTGTATGGACGTCTTGCCCTGAGCTACCAGTTGGCATTAGGTGGCACTAGAGCAGGACAGCTAGCAACACTGGTGCCTGAGAGCTCCTGGACTCTGGATTTGAGCAGTTCAGCTTGTGTGGAGTTTGCATGTTGTCCCTGTGTGTGGGTTTCCTCTCACAGTCCAAAGACATGTGTTTCAGGCAGATTGGAGACTGTAAATGGCCCATAGTGTGCGTATGTGTTGTGTGCTGTATAAGTGTATATATTGTACTGTATCTAACATTGTAAGCCACCTTGGACAAGCTAAACAATAGGGCAAAATAATACTTGTACATCACTCTGAAGAGAAGCATCTACTAAAAGATGCAAACGTAGAACAGGTTGTGTTTGCGAGTCCAAGGAGCAGGCAGCTGCTATGTGTCCTTGTAAACGTGGTACTGCCTTGAACAGAAAGCTGCAGAGCCGCAATGTTGCCCTCAAGCCTCAGGAAGGTGTCCAACCAACACAAGGAACACATTAAAAAAGTAACTAATTGGTGAATTATTATTATTATTATTATTATTATTATTATCTTTTTTAAATAAATGGTGATGGGCTATGAGTTCTGGAAGAAAAAAATTCAATATGAAATGATTTCATGGTTCTCTTTGATGGGATTATTCACAGCGCAGCTGTGTGGAGACTCTACAAAAGTCTGCTTTTAATGGATGCTCCACATTATACCAGAATATATTTTTCAGTCAACCATTCTATAAAACTGTTGGAAATGAAAGCATATTATTTATTTGTAATTTCTTTCTTTCATAGCTTGGGCTTATAAGAGGAAGAGCAGAGAAGATAAACACTCCTGGGATGGGGATAAACACTCTGTAGAGGTCGGTTATCACAGGACGGTCTGGGATGTAAGAAAAAATGGTTATTGCATGTATTTAAAATACTAATTTGGCTCTTTAAAGGAGTACAGTATACAGCTGAGGGGCATGAGTGTTTTGTGTATTTTGAGAGAAATTTACATTTAATTATCATATTGGAAAGCTGGTTTGAAAGTCCAATGTGGAATCTGGCTCAGACACTGTGCGTTGTTAGCAATATGCACATTAACTTTAAATAACTTCAAGTTTGGTGATCTGCATTGAGAGAGAGAGAGAGAGAGAGAGAGAGACACACACACACACACACACACACACACACGAGGTGGATTATGTAAGAAACCCACCTCTTCACGTGTCTGACTGTGAGAATGAAATACCAACAATGAGAGAGTGAGAACAAATATTGCCGCATGGGAGGAAACTGGTCAGCCAGTGCTGTCAACATGTGGTGGAGCAACTCGGTTACAACAATGGGGACCTGCACTGTGCTCATGATCCTACTCACACACACACACACACACACACACACACACACACACACACACCACACAGTACCCACTACAGCAGAAACACATCATAACAGAGAATTGTTCATAACATAATGGAACAATAAAAGTATATTTAAAATTCATTAAAAAAATACCAAAAATGTTGGTGGCCTTTTTAAACCTTTTGATCTTAACTATAGACCTAATTTCAGATCACAGATGGGGCATTATTAATAAAGCATAAATAGGTATAATGCATATATAGTGTATAGCTTATATATTTTATATTATTTTTCGTACTGTAACCACCTTGTTCTTATCCTTATTATGTAAAAATAATTTTAATTTACATTACATATATTCTGATAAGAGTATTTATTTGTTATTGGAACCAAAATTTATGACAAGCATTAATATGTTATTAACAGATTATTCACAATAATGTACACAGTAATTCAGAGTAATATGTTGTTATTCTGAACTGAGTTTAGTTTGGCATGTGGTCAATGAAAATGGATTCAAGTCAGTTCCATAAACATTATTACGATTTCAGGGTGAGCTGCTCAATGTTGCCCATAGAGGTCAGTATTGACCTGTCAGTTCCCAGCATTCAGCTTCCCCCCCCCCCCCCCCCCCTNAGCTGCTCAATGTTGCCCATAGAGGTCAGTATTGACCTGTCAGTTCCCAGCATTCAGCCCCCCCCCCCCCCCCCATCTGTGGTTTCCAACCTGTGACTGGACAAATTTGTAAAATACATCCCTTTTCACCACTTCTGTTGTAACTGAATGTTAAACCATCAGCAAGGGCTCTATAAGACTTCTGGAGGACAAAATTCAAAAACCTTTGAAAGATGCCTCTTTAGGTTGCCTTCCGTTCGTGTCAGCAAACGTGGACGAGGCCTGTTTGACTCCAACAACCCAGTAATGATGCTTCTGCAGCAAAAGCAAACACCCTGGGTCAAGCCAAGGGGTCAAAATGGGTTTGTCTCCTGTACTGGTGTGAGGAAAAGCTGCAGTTGCAGGATTACAAAAGGCCCCCCAGCAAACACCACACTGTCTTACAGCATGTGACCTGGAGCTGGTTGTAATACTGGACACCTGAGTCCAGCTGTACTAACCAACTCCTCAGGATGTCACCAAGGAAACAGTGGGGGCTCCAAACACACTGGGGTTTACGCAGCAACATGACGCACTTTCTATTCAGCTGTCTGGGACCCAACAGGAGGTTGTTTAAGATTACATATTTTTCAGTATAAATTTTTTATATTGATATTTTTATTTTTCAGTCATTTTAAGAGTTTTAATGTTGTTTGATGCTAATAAAATATAGTAAAACAAGTTATACCATACAGTGGACTGGCATCTCATCTAGGGTGTACCCTGCCTCAGACCCTGTGCTTCTGGTGGAGGCTCTGGACCACCGCAACACTGAATTGAATGTGTGTTTATTGATAAATAAACTGAACCATGTTGTATATATGGAAGCTACAGATTTTTAAAATTTATAATTTATTCATAATTTTTACAGATGCAACCCCCTGATTAAAAAGAGGAATATCTCTGTTATGTCATTTGTTATTGTAACAAAGTTAAAAGTGATTTTGAAGATGTGAACAAGTCAAGTTCCAAACAGACTTCTGGTCCCACATTTGTTCTTATGTTGGGAAACCAGATGTGGGTTACCAGTAAAACACAGAAGGCCTTGTCAGGGGTCATTGTTGTATCTGTTTCAATTTCTATTTGAATTTGCTTAGGTAAACTAAAAGTTTTGCTTTTTGCTGATTCAAAAAATGGATACAGTTATTATGAACATGGTACGTTCCTGGAAATCTGCTCATAATCTTGTAAGTAAATACTTACCATACTGTATTTGCCACACTATAAGTCACTACAGACTGCAAGCTGCATACCATCAAATGCAAAAAATGACAAAAAAAAAATCAAAAGATAATTTGCATAAGACAACCTGACAATAAGTTTCACATAGCAGGTATTTTACTGGTAGGTCATAATTCGGGAAAGGGTATTAAATAATTTCACATGTATATGTGACAACTTGTAAGTGAAAGATTTTCCTGAGGGATACCTGTTATTTAAAAATAGCCCATAACAAACAAAAGGAGCAAATAGCTTTTACAATACCTGGGTAAACAGTGGTTCACATTTGCTATGCATTTCCTGGGGCTGTAACTATTCCACCTCCCGAACTGGAAGGTGAGAGAAGCAAAGCACCAAAGGCCAGGGTCACCCAACTTTCCTTCTCTTATTATGTCACCTGAGCTCTGAAATGTACCTGGAAAAATTATTCAGCATCTTTTTTTATTTCTGTCTCATTTAATTGTCACATGATAAATATATGAGACGTACTGTGGGCACCTGCAAGTTAAAGCTTGTCAGTTTTGACTCCCAGGTTCTTTCCACATGCACCTGAAACCTCTGGCATGTTTGTTCCTTACACCGGAGATCTATTTATTTGTATTTAATAGAAATGCAGCATAGATGCAGTTTATTCTCACTATTCATAACTGTTAAAGTACTCTACTCTACACACAGTATTCAGTTATGTAACTGAGTTCCATGTAATACACAAAGTGCACTGATTTACATTAAAAAACTGATCTGTAATGCTTCTGTTCTTCTCCATCATCCTGCTATTTCTGTACAGTTTTCAAATCTCAGAACTATGTAAAAATATCATTAAGCAGACAGTGTCCTAATGGAGACCTGGACCATAGAGCTGAAAGCTGCCTTTGTCTCTAAAATATGGACCATTTTTCTCCCTTTGTTAGAAACAAAAAGTGTAACTTCAACATTGTTAAAGTACTGCAAGACAAAACAATATCGCTGCACTATATGTACTGTATATATGGCTTTGTTTCAGTTCCCTAACTTGCACAAACAGCCTAAGATGTGAATGGGGAAGTACACTTTATTGAAATTTTTATGAGTTTTAACTGCACCATAAAGCTCAAGTTCTACCCACTCTTACATGCATTGCAGATTACTTTTGTGCTACTGCTCTGGTAGATGGTGGTGTTTTCCTTTTTTTTACTGTAACATTTAGGGTTCAAATCCCACTTCCTGCTTTAGGACCCTTGACCAAGGTACTAACCATACTTTTCCACCGTAAAAACTGCATAAAACTGTGGATCATTGCAAGTTGCTGTGGAGAAAGGTATCAGATGAATTAATACAAAAATAAATAACAACAGCATTGAACCCACTGTTTCAGGTGTGACATTAGATTTGCTTTAATCGAGACCCGTGGTTGGTTTTGACTTTCGTTGTCATAGAGAGGAAATACAGTATATATTTGCTTTTGTTATGGAAGAAGAGTCATTGAAGAAAAAGATCCAGATTAACACAAGCCAGGACCAACAAAAACACCAGGTATGATATCTTTAAGCTCCAGTGTTAATTCTATCTATCTATCTATTTATGTCCCTTATTGTCTTTTTGTGAAAGTAAAACGATGTAATGTGCAAAAAATAATGATTTGGTACTAAATAATCCATCTTTTTTGAGATAAGATGGTATATTTTCATAAGCTGCAGTATTGGGACTCTATTGTACGATGACTGAGCATATCTGCAGCAGAGGGTTCATCTCACACACATGCTAGCAACTGAAGGCTAAACATTGGCAGACAGCTGCTGAGTGGACAGGTCTATTAACGGTCCTTCAGCGCAAACAGCATCCAAGAGGGCTTATTATTCAACTTGTTCCAGGCAGCCAACTGCCATGCAAGAAAAAATGTACTTTATTCTGTAATTTTAATCAAAAAAGTTTTGAAGTTGGTGTCACATACCATAATTCTACAGGTTCCGTTTATGCCCTGCTGCCATTATTGCTCATCACTTTTTGGGCTTTTCTTCTAACGTCTGCTTAGAAACTGCTATTAGAAAGCAGGGTTCTCGTTTGTATTTTTAGCCTTCCTCCTATTTACCTCACCCCGCACTCCACTTTGTGTTTTACTGCAGGAGAGGACAAGGATTTTACAAGGTCAGAGGTTCATTATTTCCAAGAAAAATCTTGTTCCAGTATGAGAAGTGCAGCTGATTTCATTATATTAAGACATAACTGCACTTGGTGCATTGTGCCCTCATAGGCTATCAATGAACAGTCAGATGAAGAAATTTTATTCTCAGTATCAAGGTGGGCAAACCAAGCTGGGTTTTTGTTCCCCTGTAATGGCTTCTCCATGGTGACTGTTCTAGTGCCAGTCACTGACACAGTGGGCTTCCGGTCAGAACCACCTCTGCCAACTTTGCGAAACATGAAATTAAAATAGTAACAATCGAATTGTTTGACTTAATCAGTAACAATGGAGACGGCGTCCCTATGAAAACTGGCAGCAACGTGTCCACATTTTGTTCTCCCATCGCAATGTCCCCATTGCAAAGCACCTGGAAACAGAAAACTCTGGAGCTTGGCGCAGAAAAGCGGAGCAGCCACTGCAGTGTGAGCAACTGGCAGGAAATGGGGAACCGTGTCTGACCGTGTTCTCGCTGGTGGGAAAGGCAAGGGTTCCCAGTGATGCATGCTAGCTGCCAAAATAGGCTGCCTATTGCGAACAAGAGTATCACAGCCTGGCAAACACTCATTCTAATTTCTGTTTTCATCACCCTTCTGTGTAGTACAACTATTTGGCTCCAGCTTTGTAATCAATCTGGATCTCCCTCATCCTCCTGGCCCACAACTAACCACAATCATCCTCTTACCCTTCAAACTTGAGCATCTTGGTATCACTAGGACAGCATTAGTCTGGCTGAGGTCTTGCCATTCTGAGCAACGTCCAGGAAAACCTCATTCTCCTCTAACAGAGTGCACAGGTGTACCCTAGAACTCTGTCCTGGGACCCTTTCTCATCCTCTTGTACATTTTCTGCCTGTGTCCTCTCATCATCCCTTATTGCTTATCCCATCACCCTAATGCAGCTCACACTCAAAAACCTGTGTTTCATTTCCTTCTTTCAACTCTCGGGACTGAAACCACATTTCAAATGTCCTCCCAGTCATCTGTTCTGGAATGTCCGACCATCACCAAGCTTAATCTCTCTTACCTTTTACCTGCCTTCTGCAAATCCCTCAACACGCCCCTGCTCAAATCTCTTTCAGCAGCATTACTCTTTCATGCTCATCTTCTGCAAGGAAACTTGATGTGATGACAACATGACTCACTGAACTATAATCATCACATTGCTTTGATAACCTAAACTTGTCGCTTACTGCTTTACAATATCTGCAGAATCCACATCTTCCTCACAGACTATTGCCACCCAGTTCCTTATTCAGGCACCTGTTCTTCACAGGTTTGATTACTGTAATTTCCTTTTGACAGGCCTTCCTGAATATGCCATCTGCTTTCTTCAGCTCTTTGAAAATTTTGCTGCTCCTCACTGTACACACACATTTCCTCTGTTCCAATTTTTACACTGACTTCTCAGTGTAGGCAGAATCCAAAGACCTTCTTTGCAACATATAGGACCCTAAGTGGCTTAGCTCCTTACTTACATCCAGTCTCTCCTCTGTAATTCCTGTTCTGAGGATAACCTCCTCTACCTGCTTTCTTTGCTCCTCCTCTCCCCAGGCCCATACAAAGACATCACCCTTTCTCTCTCCTCAGTCCAAAGCTGTGGAATGAGCTTCCACTCACCAAGTGATCTTCCACCATTTCCTGAAGACTCATATTTCACTGGCTGTCTTTGACCAGTCTAAACATCTCTTCTATTACACTCTTCCCTGTAGAACTTCACTGTGTTGAGTGTTGCTTGTCTGTAACTGGTTGACTTGCCTTTATGCTGTTTTTGTCTTTTGCTGAATAAAAGATGTGGGGGTTGATTTTATGTTAGGGGCAAGAAAGAGATTTATGCTGGATTATCCTCAACCATTAGTCATCGTGTAAACCTTATAAACATTTGCTTTGTAAAGATCTATCATTATAAGTCATCTTGGATAAAGGCATTTCAAAAATAATAAAAATTATAACAGGAAGCAGCATAACAATGGTACAATCATGAGGCAGTGTGTAGCACAGTGGCGAGAGCCACTGTCCTGCATTCGAAGGCTCCAAATTTGAACTCCATCTCCTGCTACTGTACTCTTGATCAAGATTGATGCACTAAATTTGTTCAGCTATATAAATAGGAAAATAAAGGTGTGTAGCTTAATATTGTAAGTCACCTTGGAATGGCGTGTTGGCTATATCAGCCATTGTAATAATAACTTATTTAGACAGTGTTATTAAGGAGTTCTCCATGTCTTCTAGAATGAGCTCATTGTAGCCTTTCAAGTTCTAACATATTTCAAAAGTTCTCTGAAGAAAGAATTATTATGTGTTTGTATGCCGCATTGTGTTGTTATACTGTATATACAGGCTCTGCATTAAGTTTCCTGCAGTAGTCAGTCATAATATACCCCACAAACTTGGTCAAATTTTATGATTCCAATGTATGAGCACGTTATTACTATATCGTAGTTAAGCATCCACTTTTACCATTTCTTATTACTTATTCATATAGCTAGATTTTACTGGAGTGATTCAAATAGACTTTTAGCAGCAGTACATTGCAGAGGACTTGCTATCACTTCAGCTCAAAAAAATGCATTTCCTTAATCACTGTTCCCTCTGCTGTCCAGGCAGATAGCGCTGTGGTTAAGACTGCTATCCAGCTACTATCCTGAAGGGCAAAGTTCAGTTCCTTATTCCAACCAGGCTGTGAACTATCCAGTTTCAACTTACTGTCCTCATTGAAAGCATTTAACTCCCTTAAGAAGAGTGTGAAACCCAGGAAAACTCAGCCCTGCAGCCAGCACTGCAGTACAATAGCTCAGGGTTGACGATATTTTCCCAAAGGGCACAATCAGTCATTATCAATACTGGAACAAGAGTTCTGCTAAACAGAATAGATCCTATGTAATGTCTTGTTGGTTTTCTATGATGGAATACTGAAGTCTTTTTCAATTCAATTATGCAGACCCACTGTTTATCTTTTCTGATTCAGGCCTCTTGGGACCAAAGAGGCTGAAACCGGCTATCGCCAGCTACCTTCGTCCATGATTAAAAACCACAAGGATCCACAGAAGGAAATTATACAGAAATAGGTGTCACAGACAAATCAAAGCCCTTTTCCCTTCCTGTGCCGTCCAATTCCACTACTTTGTAGAAGTAGTATAGAACAAGTCGGGTTGTAAATACTGTATATGCTGGGTCTCCCGCTCGTAACCAGGGCCGTCAGTGAGGTGTTTTAAAAAAGAATGGACAGCAGATGCGTGATGTGAATTGCAGAGGCTTGACCTGTAAACATGAGGCTGCAGTTGCAGACAGAGGTGGCTCACATGGGTGCTGTGCATTTTTATAGAGAGCAAACAGGTTTTATAGAGCACTTTCCCAGCAGCAACTGCAGCAATGACAAGTCGCAACAGCGACAGGTGAGCATCGCTGTAGAGACTCTGTGCTAACCGGTTCTTAACTGGCAAGGCTCAGCTTAATGATTATCCAGCACTTCTCTGCATCACATGCATCAGCAGTGCTGCACTCACTTAGGCCTTCGGTGAATCATTTTATTTTCCCTTTTCCCAGCCATTAATCCCCTCTGACTGCCGGCCAATGGCCGCAGGAACCGAGGCAAGAAAAACAACAGATTCCCACGTTTGGCTATCACCCGGCACTGCCTGCTTATTTCACATTTCCCTCTAAGCACCGGGGGCCACGACGTATTCCTGCAAGTACTGATTAGGTTAGGGCAGGACATGCAGCAGCAACATGTTTACGGTGGTGCAGATGAGATTTCCACATGAAGATGAAGGCCGCTTGTGCTCTGCTGTCACCATGTCTGCACTATCAGCATCAACAGCAGGCGGATGTGGTCGATCATACGTGTTTTACAGCCCTCGGCCATCGTGTGCCTGACATTCAGCCTGTGCAAACTGCGCAATTACCTTTTTTATCAGCATCCAAATGCAAATCAAACATCCCAGTACAAGTGCACAGGTACAGTATTTCTGAATATACCTGTATCCCTCTGGATGCACACAACAGTTGTGTCGTTCTCCATTCCTGGTGGACGGTCCTTCTTAACACAGTCCATAATTTCTGACTCTGATCTTTGTTTTTCAAAATAATGAAGAGTACAATGAAAGCGCATTTGTAAAATGATGCTACATCACAGAGCATTCAGGATGTATCTATTTCAGTGGTGTATTTTGCAGAAAATGCATCGGTATAAATAGCACAGATAATGAACTGCTAATTGGAAAAATTAAGCAGAAGGAATGGATCGGATTTGTAAACGGAGCGAATGGGGCCCGCCAGCATCTGCCATCCGCTCTGCTGGTGTTCAGTCTACAACGCATTTCAGCTTTTACTTCATTGACAATATTACTTCTACCCAAGAATATAATCAAAAGAGGGTGGCGCAATGGCGTTGCCTGGACTGTTTGGTCATGGGTTTGAGTCCAGCTCAGTCTGTGTGGAGCTTGCATGTTTTTCCCGTGTCTGTGTGGGTTCTCGTTGGGTGCACTGGTTTCCTCCCACAGTCCACAGACATGCATTTCAGGTTTATTGGTCACTCTAAACTGCCGTTGTGTGCGCGTGTGTCATTGTGTGTGGCCATATGGCAATGGTGTGGGGTAGGGCATAGTTTCATATCCGGTGACTCCAGGAAGATTTCTGGCCTGTCGCAACTCTGACCAGGAAAAAATGATTAAAAATAATGCATGAATGGATGGATATCATCAGAAGAATACAAGGCTGACAAACTACACAGGCATTTAAAAAAATGTCTACATCTGCTAGTAACAACTAACTTTGAGGGGAATCGCTTCATCAAAGGCACACTTTTTAGTCACTTACATCTTTAAGCCAAAAAAGCCTAATTCTTGCTGACATAACTTGAGAGTTTATGCCAAGTGAGTTGAGACAGAAGGAAACTGCTACGCTGTTCTGATAGGAGAAAATAATTATTTTTACACAGATTGCTCTGTGCACAACTACTGCTGAGTTAATGAATGCGCATGTGCTCCATTAAGATTTCTATTCACTGCAAATACACACTCCTCATGCTGTTGTTGTCAAACGGGTAAACACAATGAACTGTTTGCACAGAACAATCCTGTCTTCCGTGAATGTGATGCAGAAAGTAGAATGAGGAGATAAGAAATGTCAGGTATTTCTTTATTGGCCTATTTATGGAAATATAATGTGGTGAGAAAGGTACATGACTTTGTCAGGGTGGCTGGAATGTGGGACCAGTCTGTTGTACACTGGTGCACAGTGACTACAGTGACTTCTGCTGCAGGTGAAGGACAGTGACAGCAGAACATCCAGGGATAAATGTGTTAAAAAATAGATTTTCATCACGTTTTATTATACATT
This sequence comes from Arapaima gigas, assembly GCA_900497675.1. Classification (NCBI taxonomy): domain Eukaryota; kingdom Metazoa; phylum Chordata; class Actinopteri; order Osteoglossiformes; family Osteoglossidae; genus Arapaima; species Arapaima gigas. The sequence goes on from UFQX01000081.1 coordinate 849,635, forward strand.
ATGCACTTTGTTTGAGAACCTCTATTGAGTCACTGTTGCTATGCAGAAATATTGGCATGGTAGCTGGTGGAAGAAATTTGCAGCCGTGTCCAAGAGGCTCATTGGCGGTGTGGCGCTCACCTCCCCACCATTTCCATTGCAGAGAACGCACAGAATTTACAGAATATTTCTCATTAACAAAGTTCAAAATGGCTCACCGGCCTATCTCATCCAGCCGTAATGATCACATTCCGGAAATTTCTGCAGCACTATCAGAGAAGAAATTGTAGCTCATTTACTGAGGAACAAGGCTATTTTTATCCATAAACCCACTTTAATGACTGTTGAAATTCTGACAGGTTCTTTGTCGCCGCCTCACTGACCTCGAAAATAAAACCCTGACCTCTAGATGTCCGTATTCACTTCGCAGCAGCTACTGTAGCCCCGCGTGGGCCATTGTTACAGCTCCCTGAGTCGTGTCACTTGCCGTGTCATCGAGTGCATTTTCCTTTTTGATGGAGGTCCGGCAAACTCCTGCAGCTGTTTTGTGATGGGCTCTCGAACTGCACCTGATCACCATGCTGGACTAGAGCCACGGTGGAAAACAGCTTGATCATTGCACACGTTTCACAGCAAAAAACGGAGCAGCTGCACTTGTCCCTTCTATGTAGAACAACGACTCACTAAATACCGTTTTTATTATTCTTTGGGAGTGGCAACTGACAGCCTTGCGCAAGCAACTTTGCAATGTTTTATCCTTTACCAACCAGGCTGTTCTTACGGCATCGGGTCAGCTCAGGACACTGTTTAAGGGGACTACAGCAGGAGCAGAACTCAAACCCATGGCCTTCAGGTTACCAGGAGGCAGCTCTAACTACTGCATCACCTGCTGGGTATACTCATACAATGTGGTAAAAATGCAGCCCACTTCAATACAGACGCAAAAGATCTTCAGCCATGATCACCAAGCTCCAGAGACAACATAATCCCAGCATTCACTGGGGCCAGGAAACAGCGTGGCTCCTTTGTAGGGGAACTCAGTTAAATGAATAAACGTAAATGTAAGTGACTGACAAATGCGAGAACGAAAATTAGGAGAGTTTCAAAGCAAATGTAAATGTAAACAGCAGCAGAACACCTGGAGTGCCCCTGGGGCCATGCGCATGGTGCATGTCTTCAGCACATCACAGCACCGTTGTTCCAGCATAATAACCGTGTAAGACAGCAAATGCGTTGAATCAGAGTAATTAAAAACCTAACAGCATTCAGTGGTGCACTTGTCATATGGAGGTCGAGCAGAAAAAGCAGGATGCGTGAGGATCTGAGCACCAGTGAATAAGGGACTGCCTTCTAGTATGTGAAGGTCCAGATGAAGGTCTGAGTTTGGGTGTGTAATAATCTGGGTTCCAGTAAGTGAAGATCTGGGGTCGAGTGTGTGAAGGTCTGGGTTACAGTGTGCAAAAATCAGAGTTTCAGTGTATGAAGATCTGGGTTATGGTGTGTAAAGATGTGGGTTTCAGTGTTTGAATAGCTGAGTTTCAGTGTGTGAAGAGCTGGGTTCTAGCTGATGAAGGTTTGGGTTCCAGTGGATTAACATCTGAACATCTGGGTTCCAGTGTATGAAGATCTGGGTGCAGCACATGAGGTCCTAAAACATCGCATCATCCAGCAGCCGCTCCTCCTCCCGGTGCCTCTCATATCCTCCGGATCCCGATTCTCTCGTGCGCAAACCGGACAGGTTTTTCCGCAGCTCCGCGGTAAGTGCAACCGATTCGGAAACACCGACAACAATGACAATAGAAACAACAATGACAGCTGACAGCGAACACAGAACGACGCGTCGCTCCTTCAGCACCGACAACTTTTAGGGAACGACGGACTGGAAAATGACGTATTTTGGGAAAGAGACACGAACTATGTCCAACGCGGGTTGGCGAAAAGTAAGTTTTATTATTATTATTATTATTATTATTATTCACATTAAAGGAAGGTGGCGGAATGTTTGGGGGGTGAGATGAGAGCTGCAACTTGTTCGGCGCCGCCTGTTCAACAGGTCTTTATTTTATTCACATCCCTGTACAGCGTTTTTAAACCGAACCCACGGTCTCTGTCTGCGCCGCTGCACAAAAGGGGGAAGTACAATTTATAGGAATTCAAAGCAGTTTATAAGATCGCATCGTGTTAAGCAACAAACAGATAATCTTAATATGCCACATTAAATGAATATGCAGAGTAAAAGACTGTGCTCAAGCCGAGCTGCTGTGTGTGTAACTGCTCTATAAATATAAAATATTTGGATGACTGCTTGCCTGTTTCACCCCCAGATTCTTATCTGGGAAATAAAAGGAAAAAAAATGCAACAAAAACATGTTTGCTTGTGAAATTCGTCTTAATATTTGCTTTAAGTGTGTGGAAGGAATTCAGCCGTAAATTATCAAAATGCAGCTTTGGCAGCAGTTGCAGGAAACACTTTTTCTGAATGCAAATTTAGATTTATATATTTTTACTCTAAACTAGTGGCTGAAGAGCTAACAAGTTAACGTACAAAACATACCCACTTTTGGTCTTTAAAATACGTTATAAAGGGTATAGGGCTTTGGGTTATGTTACTAGGGTTACACAAGGTTTTTCTTTTTTTTAATACATGTAAGTGGCATTAATCTGTGTTTTGATTTCAAATATGGCCAGATGGTTTTCAGCTAGTCAGGAGGAAAATGTGGGCTGGACTGTCAGGTGATTTGAGGTTCAAATGGTGGCTTCACACATACCTACCACACTTACCTGCAAGACATCTCCATGTATCTGTAAAACACTCATACTTTTGGCATAAATTAAAGTGCAGTGAAAAACAGAGGGAAATGGTTGGGTGGTGTGGGTCAGAAAAATCTTTAAGAATTGATGTAAAAACACAGCCTAACATGTTTACACCTGTAATAAAAACAACCTTCTACTGAGTCTCCCTGAAGCTGTGTGTAAAGAGGCATAGAAATTGTCAATGGTGAACAAAAGCATTAAACAACAGTGTTAAGGGAATTTAAATTTTTGAATGGATTGTGTTTTCATCACTATCAATTTCAGTGCAGAACTTTGTTCTGCTGAAATTTATGCATATTGGATCAACTTTTAACAGGCGTTTTTGCTTTGCTGAATGTTCTGCAAATGGCAAACAATGTTTGTGTGGAATACTGTTGCTTTGGTGTGGAAATATTTCAAAGGCCTTACGTCAGTCATGTCAGAATAAGTGGTCCAAATTATTGTCTTTAAAGCACTAATTAAAGCTTCACTCAGAATTAGATCACATCATGACATTGTGCTTCTCCCTCTAAGGAGTGTGACAAGTTGCAAGTATTTCCAAATGTGCTGTTTATTCAGTGGCTATACTGTACAGTGCCAGTACATCTGGAGTTGAAGCTTGCCTGTTTAATTGAATTCTATCAGTTGTATAACTGTATCATAAACTTTCCTCTCCCAGTAAACTCACCAGATACACAATTCTGAGTTTATTGGTATGTGAGGAACATTCTTGAAGTGCTTAAATTTTATACAGCTCTAACTTTTAACACTGAAGTCAGGGTGAGTTGTTAAATGCTCATTTTTACTTAAAACACTTTTCTGTTGTCTTAAACACTTCATCCATGTTGTGCTGTTTTGTTCCAAGAACTCTTGAATGTGACCCTGCAAAATTTAAGATGCTATAAAACAGCATTTATTGGGAGAAAAAAAATCTTGTCTGGCCAAAAACAAATTGGTTTACAGTAGTGCATTGCCTGCTCGTGGAAAGTCTATTTCACTGTTATTTTTCAATCCAAAACAGTGACTAACTGCAGAAGTTAACAGTTATTACTTCCATTACATTATAACATGTCTTAAGTGATGCTGTTGGGCAAATGATCTTGTGTCCTGTGTAGTAACTTGTCCTGTTGTCCATGATCTGTAAGGTATTCAGCCCAAGAGACTGCTGTGGTGACCCTTATTACTGCACCAATTTCACATTGTTCAGGATCTCATTTAGCTCTTCCAGAAAAAAAAATGAAAGTGCATCAATTCGTGATGCAATTTCAAGAAATTATATCAATCATACCTCTCAGCCAACCTAATGGCACTTATGAAATGTTTTCAAAGTGGATTGGATCTATAATGAAGACCAGACAGACACAGCCTCATAGCACCGAGGTTGCTTTAATCCTTAAGGTTACAAATGTATTCCACTTATTAACTACTGTTTGGGTGGAAGAGCTGCTTTCAGTTTCTGAATAATGTCAAAGTCTGCAGGTAAATAAGTCTTGCATGTTAATTGATGTGGGGTAATCTTATAGGTGGGAATTCATTAAGTCATTTTTAATTTGTGATGAGGAAAGAGTTCATTATTTAATGAAAAATTCTTTTGTTGGGTTTGAAAACCAAGCTTCAAGGTACATGCCTTATAATGAAGAGATATTCTATAACACGACTGTCATAATTGAGTTTATCGAACTTGGTTGAAATTATTTGGCTTCATTATATGTGAATTACATATGTATTACAGATTATATATAGAATAAGCTTTTCAAATATTTCTTAGAGTGGGGGACAATAAATAGGACTCATCACTACTAATTACAGCATATAATAAAACTTGCAAGAAAATCCTAAATGTATGTCACTGGCATTTAATGTATTAAGTCCAAACATGTAGTTGTGACATTTAAGACAGGATAATAGATTGAATGTCATCTGAGAGACCTTTTGAATAATCTCATTCCTGTAGTCTTAAATTACTTGTAGAGGTCAGTTCCCATATAGGGTTGAATATTTACAGTAGATTCCTCTTAATGACATTTGTTAAGGTTCAGGATGTTTTTGGCCCCAATTTGTTTGACATTTTGGTGAAATATGACACACACATGGCCCTTATATGTTTTCAAAACAGACGTCAGCCAACAGAGTACATTTTATCAATATACATTAAACTTGGAAATAGTTTTAAATTAATATGCATAATTCAGAGTATTGCACATTGTATTTCATCTATTTATCTTTTTAGGTAACTGACGGAAATTCTTGAACAAAACAAAGGTTTCACGGCAGATTTTGCCGTTCCTACCACGTTCCGCATGCACGACACCATGTGCGGACAGAGCAGCCATCCCTAATGGAGACAACGCCTGAGAATTTCCTAATTGACAATTATTCAAAAGACACCGGGGAAAACCAGTCTGTCACCGTGGCGAGGACTCATCCGAATTCGACCGTGTCGTTGAGCGTTCAGGTAAACAATGTCCTCCTGGGCCTTCTCCTTGGCACGGCCTCATTGCTGACTGTGATCATGAATGTCCTGGTTCTGTATGCAGTAAAGAAAGAGAGGACATTGCACACGGTGGGGAACCTGTACATTGTGAGCCTCTCCGTGGCGGATCTCGTCGTCGGTGCCACCGTAATGCCCCTCAACCTGGCCTACCTGCTGGAGAATGAGTGGAAGTTGGGCCGCATTGTCTGCCAGTTCTGGCTGGTCATGGATTATGTTGCTAGCACTGCCTCCATTTTCAGTCTCTTCATCCTGTGCCTGGACCGGTACCGCTCCGTGCGGCAGCCACTACACTATCTGCAGTACCGCACCCGAGGACGGGCCATCTTGATGATTGCAGGGGCTTGGCTGCTCTCCTTGACCTGGATCATTCCGATCCTGGGATGGCGCTTCTTTTCTGATGTCAACCCAAAACCGGAGGCAGAAAACAAATGTGACACTGACTTTCGATTTGTCACCTGGTTCAAGGTTTTGACGGCAATCCTGAACTTTTATGTCCCATCCGTGCTGATGCTCTGGTTTTACATGCGCATCTACATGGTGGTGAGGCAGCACTACCGCCAAAGGCAGTGTGTTCAGAAAGCAAGGAATTCTGTTGAGAACCAGGGAATATCACACAATGGCGAAATTTCGGGGGTGAACCACAAGTTTAATGTCACCAGAAATGAGCCCAGCACCCCACCTGATTATTCTAATGTGGATGATTTATTGGACCAATACTGCTTGGATGAGCCCTGCTATTCAAAGGACACCAAAGATGACGCCAAAGCAGATGATGTTTGGGCAGAAAAAAATACAAATAAATGTACCTATCAAGCAGCGTTGTTTGCTGTTCCACAGCAGCTGAAAACATCAACTAGAGATGCTGAGAAATGCTCTCCTCGTGCTGCATGTACTGAGGAAGACCAAGGTCCTGAGACACCTTTGAAGCTCTCCTCTCTGCCCCTTGGCATTCTGCAGGCAGATAGTGATGATGTCCATAAAATGATCGTATCTGTAAACGACTGCAACCTGTCATCACCCAACTCTGTGTCTGGGGTGTGCGAGATAATTCACTTATCCGATGTCCACAAGTATGCCGCTGTAGTGTGTGCTGGTGACTTCCGGCACCCGGTGGCCTCACCATGGCCCCCAGGTGCGGCCCTCAAGCTGGACTCAGCCAGCGCACTCACCCTCAAGCAGTCCTGGCAGAAGTTCTGTGCCCAGTCTAAGCAGTGCATCCAGAGTCTGCGGGCCTACAAAGAGCGCAAGGCAGCCAAGCAGCTTGGCTTCATCATTGCCGCCTTCATGGTGTGCTGGATACCTTACTTTGTCGCGTTCATGGTGATGGCCTTCTGCAAGACCTGTGTCCACCATGACCTTCACATGTTCACCATCTGGTTGGGCTACTTCAATTCCACCTTGAACCCATTCATTTACCCGCTCTGCAATGACAACTTCAAGAGGGTTTTCAAAAGCATTCTGCACATTCACTAACAGACAAACTAGCCACTGTGTCTCTAAATTCCCCAGTGATGTATGCATTCCAGACTGTAAATCACAATGTTCTGCTTCATCTAAGTCTTGGCTTCTGTTTCCCAGTATTCCACTGTATTTGTAATCAACAATAAATATGTGGTACATGTGTAAAAACACTACAGTAAAAATTGTCAGGTTCTGTGTATTTGGTAGCGTGCATCTTCTTGAAGAACGGACTGAAATGGCAAAGATACACTGTACATTTCCTCGTAAATTCCACAATACTGTTTTACTGTATATTTTTTTTACTAACTTGCATCATTTACAGTCATCATATTTCATGCCAAGCAGATGTATAAAGACTGAAAAATGGGTTAAAACACGTACTGACACACTAAAAAGTAATTGATCATTAATATAACAATGTATACATGTTTAGTTATTATAGTTAATAATTTAAAGAGTAGATGATTTTAAAATTAATAACTATACATGCATAAATTGCTGGAGCCATGAAAAAAATAGTTCAAATTTCAAAAACCTTAAATAACTTGCAATGTAGGGTATGGAACAGGTTATGTACAAACAAGTTTAAAATAATCTATGTAATAAATAGCCTATCACTGGTAATTGGTAACTGGTAACATTACCCAGCATCGTATAATCATATTTTATATGTTTATCTCATAATTGCCCTCAGTATAAACACATTTAATGCAATATCCATGGACAAATGTAACTGAACATAATTGTTTAATGGTGTTTTTTGTTTACAAAAACAATTTTCAAAAGGACTTGTGTGGTGCTTTTTAAATTCTTACATTTCTTACATGTGTATGAGTAAAAGATTTCTCTCTAAATATGTAACAGTAACTCTGACTTTAGTTTGCAGTTGTATGTGTCTTGAAGGTCTTTTGCAAATAAACATCCTCCCTGACAGGTGGGGGACCCTTTTGACAGACAAGGAATTAAATTATTCCATAAAATCCACTGCTATAGGACAACAAAAACAATGCTCTAAGAAGTATTGTGTTTGCAAGTACCAACCCAGCATCCCTTCAGTGGACCTGCAGTTTGAAATGTCACTTGAGATTCAGGCTACCACAGATATTTTGAAACACTAATTAGCATTTCAATGATCCATTACTTCAACTCTACCAAAATGCTTCATGCTGAGATGTTAATTGGAAATCACAGAATGAGAAAAAAAAACAACCTGGGTTTGAACAATCCAACCACTCATTTACTTACTAGCACTGTTTTTCTTACTCCTCTTGGCTATGAAGATTATTAGAAGGCTCTTTGCATCAGGCAACCTCTTTTCATTATCTACTGTCCTCATAACATTTATTTGTATGTTACTCCTTCTTTGTGTGCAGTTAGTGACAAGTTAATTCCTCAGTTTACTTAAAGCCATCCTTCTTTCTTCAGCTGCATGGTTAAATCCATCTGAGCCATGCTGGTGATTCACAGATAGTTAAGGCTCCAGTAAAAGCTTGAAAGTATTGACCCACAAAGTAAATGTAAATGTGTCCTAGCCAAGGGCATATAAACCCAAACTTACATGCTTCGAAAACATGATAACAGAAAGTCTGTTAAAACATGAAAGACCTATTGGCAATTTCTTTCAACAAACACTGATGAACCACAGATACAAATCTTACTTCAACTTTGTTGGAAGACAGACTCAACAAAGTCTTGAAGTTGATGTGGTTTCCTATAAACACAATATATCATAATATATCTTGCAAGCATGTCTATATATCATAATATGCCCCTTCTTAAAATATACTGCTGCTTTACTAGGGGCACTGAACTCATCGATGCATCCATCCCAAATTCCAGGAAGAGGGTTTGATTTAAAATCTGACCTACTGCAACAACACTTTCTGGAAGAGACACATCTGGAGACTTTTCTGTCAGTCTTTTTACCCCAAAAATAAGTCTACAAACTTTATTTCAAACATTATCAAAACCAAGGGCATAAAAACTTATCAGCTGCTGAAGGAACCAAAAAGAAGAGCTATAATAAAAAGGGGCTATTATGTAACAGTGTAAACATACATGTCAAAAATAATTATCCCAGACAATTTCAAAACCATATAAATATTAAAAACATACCCCAATTATAATTCAAAATGATTAAGTTTTTCACGTTCTTTCAAAAACAATGAAGAGTATGGAGTGTGAATTAAATAATATAGAAATTATTTTTATATTTGTTGTAATATATACCCATTCTTCACATAGTGTGGTTAATTTGTTCCATGAAATCACCCCATCATGCAATTTCCCATTGTGTGTCAAATTACCGACATGACAATATATTACCTATAATTAATTAAAATAGAGAAACAAAATGTATTTTATTCATGACAAATAACATATTTTGAAATACTTATAACAAAAATTATTTCTACCTTTTCATGTTATATTTTCATTTGCTCATTATAAAGATCACTTTTCCGTTGCACTGACAACTTGGCTCATAGATATTTGACATATGATTTGAATGTCAGCTAAAGAAACAAATATGGATATTCCTTAATTGGGAAATCCCTTCAGAACAGCGAGGAAAGCCATGTCTGCTTAAAGTTTATCATTTTATCCTATTTATGTCTTCTTGTCTTTTTAAGAAAGCTGTTATTTTAACACTTTCCCAGTACAACTTGTGTTTTAAACTATGTGCTTTTCAATTTGAAGAAGTGCTTCACTGGTGAATGTTGCTTTTCTTTTTGTAAATTAAAAACAAATTGCTTATAAGACTCCCTTTCTGCAGCAGGTGTAGAGTATAGAATGATTTCTCTAGGTTTAAAATGTTTCTTTTAAACAGAGTTTTCTAAACATGGGGACACTAATATAGGAGTCTTATGAGGTGGGTGTGGTATTTGTGAACTAAACAGCAGCACCGAGAACACACTCACATAATGGAAGACAGAGCACTAGATAAAAGTATAATCTGTTTCTAAAGACTACACTTGATGTTAATTTGGTTTTAACCCAGCTGACTTTATCATTTTTTACCAGTTTTAAACGTGGACAGCAACTTTCTTTAAAAACTACTGGATGAATTAAAACAATATGGCCAACTGGATCTTTTATTAGTCATTTTATTGGCTGTACATTTTATGCCTGTTTCCCTCATTGTTCTGTCTAGAAGGAAATCTCAAAGCTGTGTGGTGGCTGTGCTGTACTCAGACTGAATTGCACCTTTTAAAAACCTGCCACTGGTAGAAATACTAGAAGAGCAAATGCATCTGGCATCATTATATCAACTCTTTTTCCACCTATTCTGGAGGTAAAATGACCACATAAAACAGAGTGGTACTGAATCATAAGCCTGTTACATTTAGAAAAGAAATATACTGTCACCCCGTGAGTCATACTCATCCTTACAAGCATTTAGCTTTACAAGAACTTTCGTTTAATACCCTTAATTTGTTTTACGAGGCACTTATGTGTGTTTATGAGGACCAAACATGGATTTTATGTGCTTTCCAACAGTTGAGGAGCATGAGACTTTTACGTTTATTTCTTTAGCAGTTGGTTGCCTAAAACAAGTGCTATACCATGATTATTAACTAATATTTACCTGACACCTTTATCCAAGGTGACCTACCATGTTAGATACATTAAATTTCCTTTCCTACAGGTCATTCACCATTCAATGCAAGAGTGAAATACCCCACATACTTGCACACAGTCAGCAGTTTTCACCAATTCTCCTGAACAATGCATTTCACATGAAACCCATATAAATGTGGGAAAAAAACTGAACAAAGATTAAGTTGGAATCCAACATGTGTCGAATTGCACAGCCCAGGTGTCATAAGATGCCATGTCAACTTGTTTGATGACTTTGAGTTGATTTGCATATACTGTATTAACCCAATAGCTGTATAGTATAGAGGCTAACAACACCAGTTAGCATATGGGGAAGTAGGGATCAATTCCTAGGTCAGGAATACCAGGAGGCAAGGCTCCCAACACTATACCTGCTGGTCTCCAGATATGAGAATGACAAGAACAAAGAGAGTCGTGCTGGTTCGGATGTTGCCCAGACTAACAAGGTATGGGTCGAATGTTGGGGAAGCAGAACAATTGAGTGGTAAGTAGGCTACTGGAATAAATCATAGATGAACAAGATCTGATAATACAGATTTGATGGAATACTCCTACAACAGCAAGCCCAATAAGAGAGGCCACGTGAAACACATGAAGGAGCAAGTGTATGGATAAGAAACAGACAGTCATCTATGTTTAGAGGAAAAACAGCAAGTGTTCAAATCTTGTCAGAAGAAGCCTCCTACAAAAACAGGACATCAGACAGCTTACTAGCAGATACCAGTGCGGCAGTAGCCACAATCCTTTATCACAGTAACCTTTTGTAGCTCAGTGAACTTGCTCACTTCCTTCCAGGTTGTCCAAATATTTACTATTTTATAAGAGGACCATTGGCATCTTGGATTTGTTCCCCAGTGTTTGTAGCATTACTGCTTCTGCAACATGTATCAGTTTGTTACTTTCATTTATGGTGGTGGATAGGACAGGTCCAGGCTACTGATGAAATACAATTGCATGTCTATACCTAAAGCCTCCAGACTCTCTAAACAAAGGATAGTCAGACTGCAGAGATACATGAAAGAAACAAAAGAAAAGAGAACCACCTAAAGAGTCATCTTAGCTGTAGTCCAACAAAACATCGGCTGCAGATCCACCAAGAGCTGAATATGAGCAGCACTGAGGTCAGAGACGAAACCATCGCACAACACCAGTGCGCAGTGTTTAAGATATATGAAAGCACAATACCACTCTTTCAGGGTGGACACCAGTCACCATCCCAAAACTGAAGAAGTGGGCAGCACCAGGGCCTGATATGATCCACACCTACTGCTAAGCCTGCAAACCTTATATATGCATAGTGCCTTCAGGTATTTCAACCACTTGAACGTTAACGTTGCCTGAATTACAAATTATACATATCAGCCTTTTTATTGTGAACTCATGGTGTAATACTAAATTGTCAGAGGCAAAAAAGACATTTGCAGATATATCAAGGAAAATGAAAAACAGAAATATCTGTTTGCATAAGCATTCAAACTCCACACATTAACACGTGGTTGCTGCAATAACAGCTTTTAAATGTTGGGTTTATTATGTACCAGCTTTACACATCATTTGGAAGTTATTTTTCCTGTTTATCTTGGGAAATCTCCAGCAGGTTGTTCAGGTTGGTTTGATGACCCTTCTGGACAACAATTTTCAAATAGTAAAACAAATTGGCAACGGGATTGAGGGCAGGACTTAGTTTTATAATACATGCTCAGTATAAAACATGTTCATATGATAGTGTTCGATTCTTTTTGATATAATAGATATAGTTGAAAGCTGTGAAACGTGTTCTGTCGTGTACATCTAAGTGAAGTTGATGCGGGCCACCAACCGTTGCGCCCAGCAGGTCACGTGCACGGCCTGCAGCTCGTGAACGCGCAGCGTCGACCATGCGGGAGAGCTGGAAAAACCGCAATTTGCAGCAATGAATAAAAGCTGCTGTTAACCGCGAGTTTGGCTGCAGAGCAGCGTCTGAGTCGGGTGCGCAACCTCGGTGCAGTGGAAGTCATTTCAACTTTTGAACATTCTTTATTTTAGCTGGTCAGGAGCTCTTAAGGAACCGGTAGGTCCGACCGGGAGAGATGAAAAAGATCTGCGCGTACAGGCTGCTCTCAGTACTGTCGTGCCTCGGCGTCTGTTTGTTCCTCTGCTTGTTTTGGATCTTCGTCTTCTACACGCTGCTGATGGCGCCTTGACCACAGTAAGCAGTTTATATAAAGCAGGCCACTTGCACGCGTTGTAATAACGCGTAACGTTCGTTTTACAAGCATTGCTCATCTGTGTGGGAGGAGAGTCCTTGACAACTTATTTACTTCCCGAGACAGAGTCCATTAGGCACGCCCCGTGCGTTACGTCACATCGCGACGTCTCGTCACGTGCACCCAATGCGGAAGTGGGTATTTTGGTAAGTGTTCTGACTACACTTGTACAAAAATGGTTTCTGTTTAAGTTTTAACAATCTCTTGCACTGATGCTGATTTTTTTTGACGATGGTCAGTACCTGTTATAGTATTTGTGTTTGTGTTGCCAGTGATTATTCCAGATTTCATAAGACAGAATAATGCCTTTGGAGAGAACTACTTGGCTCCCTGCTTATTATTGCATTAATTTCACAATTTGCCTGTGCTTCCTCATTTTAGCTCTGCATATTGCACGGCAGAGCAGTAAATGTCGGGTCCATTGAACATGTAAAAAAGGTGTTCTATAGAATATTGTTACATGGCGCAACGAAAAAGAACCTGCGTGTAAACGTAATATGAGACGTAATAAAAGGCGTAATATACAAAATAAGTAACGTCATCCAGGAGATTTAGGGACCTGGGCAGCTAACAGGTAATATAGTGCGACATTGCTTCTTTTCGCAATAGTTTTCCCCCCCTGGAGCCTGCTTATTACTTTCTTTTGCGTGTGGAGCAGCTGACATTGGAAGTAGAACTTTCAAATATTATTTATGACCGTTATTTAGTCGAGTCCATTGCCCAAGGCGTAATATAATGTTAGGTTTGTAAACTAAACTGGTTACTCTGAGTTACCTATATAATAATTTTTACTGAAGCAATTCAGGGTGAGAACTTCGGCCAGGGGCTCCCCTGAGGGGGAGATGGGTTTTCAACTTAAAGCCTTCAGATTGCAAGACCACAGCCCCTAACCACTACGACAATTCACTTCGGTTCATCTTATCGCAGGGTCCTTGGTATATGTACTCCATTGTTTACTCTACATTTACTCCACCATCATTTCCTCTTAGTCTGCCCTTAGTAATGTTATTATTACTGCATTAAATCATGATATTTGATGTGACATCATTGTCATTAAATTGATGTGCAAATCCGTCTAGGAGCTGGGAAACTTAAAAAACTGACCAAATCACGAGATTTAATTGAACTAAATTTGCCCAGCAGGTTGATTTTGTTAACATTTTTTATATTGTTATGTTGTCCTGTTCTCAGTCTGTCTGACATCAGTGCCTTTAGCCACAACAAGATTTGGTGACAAAATATCTGCTGTGTATGATTTTGCTACTGTAGTTTTGACTTGGTGTGTTTTAGAAGGGCAATAACCTGTTCATGCAATATTTAATTTCCAATCATGGCAAAAATTGCTTCTCTAGTAGTGAGAACAGGTGATGGCTGCATGGGCAATGCGTGGAAACTCGTTGAAAGGTTTTACTGAAGTCTCGTTTTTCAAATAACTCTTTGTAATTACTTTAACTTAACGATAAAGGGACAGCTTTTTTAATGTAACGTGATCTGATGACTTTCAAAATATGTCAATTTTTAATTTGAATTGTGTATTGCTAGACAAAATAGCAACATTTAACTAGATAGTGCCATTTAAGGTTGACATGTATTGTATCTTTTCATATGTTAAAGTTAGCCACTCCAATATCCTGTGTATAAAATAATAATGTGTAATTAGTGGCCTGACTAATTAACATAACTTGTTTCTAAATGCTTACAAAATTTTTGGTGCATTAATGGTTGTAATACCTGTCTTTGTGTCGTCAGAATGCAGAAATTTGAATGCAAATCTTTTGAAGCAGTATTAATAATCCCTGTACTGTTGAGCATGTGCACAGATTTTCATACATTTTTTTGTTTGTTCCTCTGATATGTACGCATGAAAGGAAGCTGTGAATATGATGCTGGGAAAGCATGGCATGAAAAATAAATTACTATGAGGAAACAAAGTGTAAACAGTCCTGAAAATGCCCCCATAATAAAAGCCCTGTGTCTACAGATCTCGTGGCAGGGAAGAGCACTGAGGTGTCACAATGGCTGTGCCCACCAGGGTAGTATCAGCCAAACAGCAGCAGCTGCAGTTTGCCCCATTCAGCAGTGCCCTTGAAGCTGGCTTTTGGCACCAACTCACCCAGAGGAAGCTCAATGAGTACCGTCTGGACGAGAGCCCCAGGAGCATCAAGGGTTATTATTACAATGGTGAGCCAAGCCAGTGCAATAGGTGTAAAAACATGGACACTTTGTGGTATTTAGTGTCAAGTCCCAGAGCCTTGAGTTAATTTATTTATAGCTGAAGTTGTGCCAAAAATGTGTTGACATTTCATTCCGCTGTGTGTAATGAACGGCTGAGCCAACAACATGAGAATTAAAATTTGGCCCAAAATGGCCATCAGTGGAGGGAGACTTATGCAAATAATTTTGTTTCTTATTTTTTTAAACCGAGGTGATCCTGTTGGCCTTCCTACTCGACTGACCTTGGAATTCAACGCATTTGATGTGTAGGTTTCACAAACACCTACTTATTTGTGAAATAGGTTTTTAATTAATTCTTTTATTTAAAAAATAACTAAAAAATGTTGAAGCTGAAGTAGCTTTTAACAACCCATATATTGTTCTTGAGACCTAAGGAATCAAAAGGTAATAATGAAGCAGTATCCCTCATTGCAATGAATTCATCTATAATGATAGTTTCTGTTTAAATAGTAGCTTGAGTCAGTAAATAATCTTGTCATTTATCCCTTTAATTGTTAGTGAAAAAATGTAGATGCAACTCTGATGTGATCAAAACTGTAGTTCATATTCTAGTTAGGATGTTATTCCAGTACCCCTTGCATAAGCAGTGTACAAGAACCTTTGTCGTGTAGGAGAAAAACTCAAACTTTGACTCTATTCTGGTATAAAGACGTGTGAAGAAGGTTTTTGTTTTAATGTCTGTGTTTAATTGTTCTCCATTCAATTTTATGGCTCTGCTTCCCATTTGTTTAGTCACACA
This sequence comes from Arapaima gigas, assembly GCA_900497675.1. NCBI lineage: Eukaryota > Metazoa > Chordata > Actinopteri > Osteoglossiformes > Osteoglossidae > Arapaima > Arapaima gigas. The sequence continues at coordinate 865,200 of UFQX01000081.1, forward strand.
AAATAAGTGCTTTATTTAAGGGTAACTGCAATAAAAATAAAATAAGACATTTAAAGGGAAGATGCAGACATTACTGGTATTTTATTTTTTATAATGCTAATTTACTGTTAACATTGGGTGAAATTGACTATATTCAGGTAACCTTTGTTTTCACTATGATTGTAATTAAGCATGTAACCACTCTGCATGTTGAATTTTTTTTATGAGGAAAAAAACACTGAATTCCACCTGCTTGCTTTCCAGCAGATCCATTTGTCCTCACACTGGCCGCCGTCTTTTTCTATATGAATGTAGGCTTGGGGGTAGGAGTGTCATAGAAGACAAGCACGTACATGTCTTCCCAATTCAGTGATAAAGGCATCACAGCAGAGACTTAATGACTTAATGACAGAATAAAAAATGCTGTGACACACAGCCAGATACAATGCATGCTGGTTTGTTTAGCTTTTATGTACGACTCAGTATTAAGAGAAAATGTTTATTCATCAAGGGTATGAATGCTGTACTTCTAGTCAGCCATTTCAGTCATAATGCTGTTTTTTTTTTTTAAATTAAGATGTGTATATTTTTTTTCTGGATAAACTGAATGAGAGTAGGTGGGGTTGTAGTTAATGCCATTGTCTTCCACTTGAAGCACCCAGGTTTGAATCCCTGTTTCCACTGCAATACCTTTGATTAAGGCTGCTCTCTGAATTGGTCCAGCAAAAATTATCCTGCTGTATAAATGTTTAAATCATTGTAAGCAGCCTAGCACTGTAAGTTGCACTGAAGGAAGGTATCTGCTCAGTGAATTAATGCAAATAAAATAGACTGATTTTCAATACTTATCTGCAGAACTCTGTTTGGCCCATGCTTGTCTGTACTCAGCTTTCACAGCTTCTCTGGCTTAAATTTCTTTCCAAAAATGGGTAAAATCCTTCCATTCCAATCTCATACCCATAAATTCTCAATAGGATTAAAGAATGCTCAGATTGTAAATTCAGAATGCCTGGTATATTTGGATCTGGTCCAGAACTGAGTAACACTGAAAAATGACTTTGAAGCTGTACCTCGCACCAGCAGATTTTTTAAGTACAAAGTGATATAAATCCCCTTCTTCAAAAATGTGCTCCCAATTATACCTAACTGTCACTATACATTTCATTAAATGTGTTAAACGTTATCGTAGCCATTTGGGGAAAAAATACAGTATAATTGTAATATAATGAAACTTCCTTTGCCTCTTTTCCCCTCGGTTCCCCTGTTGAGTTGTGTCTACATTGAATCTGCGTTCAGTTGAATTGTGTTGAGCTCCCTGTTGAGTTTTTTAGAATGTGTGAGGAGAACAGCGTGGAGGTGTTGCTGACCTGGAGGTGTGCGCCAGGTGTTAACACAGTGGCTATTTCCACATTCCTTTCAGCAATGGACCGACTCCTGCCAGATGCTGTCCAGCTGTCGGCACCTTGTACAATACCAACACCTTTGAAGCTTTTAAGGCCTATGACAAAAAAGCCATTTTGGAAGCAGTAGCAAGTGAGGTAGGAGAGCTAAACACAGCTGCCATGGCAGGGGTATATGGTACTGTCACTTCCTTTAATCCATACCATAGTGTCTGCATAGAATTTCACACATTTGAAAGTAACGTTTTTGTCACTGCAACACAATTTTCATAGTTATTTTTCCCTTCTGCTACAGAAGTAGTGTATATGATCAAAGTGTTTGAAAGAAACCTGAAAAAAATTAACATGTTATTGAAATTAGGTTGTTGTTCCTTCATTGTGAAAATATTTTTATTGAAACATCACAGCCTTTCTTTTGCAGATCTGGGAAGCCATAAAGTCTGAGAAGTGTCTGGAGGACCCATCCACCCTGTGCAGATTTGTTTTGCTGACTTTCGCTGTAAGTGTGATTGCCAGCAGCGGGTTTCTTCAGACCTTTGCTCTGTTAAACACCCATCTAAGTTCTCATGCTGCCTGTTCTCACCCAGGACCTAAAGAAATACCGCTTCTTCTACTGGTTCTGCTTCCCTGCCTTGTCCTTCTCAGAAGGCATTTGTGTCCTTCAGCCGCCCGTCTCCCTGGAAGAGCGGTTTTCCACCATGCAGGTCAGTGAGTCTGCAGCACAGCTAAAGTACATGAAACGTCACCTTGCCGTGCACTGCCCAGGACCACCTCAGTTAAGCTGTCAATGTTGCTCTAGCTTGAGCCCCACTGAAATGAATTCAAAAGGTCATTACTCCCTCCTTCACTGTGGAACTTCATTTGTAACTTGTCCTGAACAAAGGCATCAGCTAAGGAAATAAAAGTAATGTATCAGGCGGTAGCAAAAAAGTATAGAGATAAAAGGGATGTAGCAAAATTTGCCAAGTATGCGGTCACCGTACATACGTGACCAGTGTATAAAATGCGTACATGTCCCCCATCTGGCATCTCAACATACAAAAGCACCTTATTTACACAGTACTATGAGTCAACATGGCTGTGACATGGGGGTGTGAAATGAGAACAAGGTGCAGTTATTCTGTTTGGCTCTGGTTTCAAAGCTTGTATGAATTACTGAGGTGCCTCTAACCTGAGGTAACCTCAGAGGGAAGGCAGAATGAAAGAGCCACTGTGGGCGGATGGACCTGCTCTCCAAAGGAGACTTGAGAGAAGTGGGAAGCGATGGTGGATGAGCAGAGTGGATTGCAATAAACCTACATCAAATAGTTTTCAAAAGGACCTATTTAAGCTATGTTTTCCCTGTAACATTAACACACCTGTGCAACCAGTACATTTACAAGAACATTTGTTTATGTGGCAGAAGCTTTTCTCCAAACCAAGATACAACTTTGTGAAAACAAAAGGGCATCAACAACAGATAGACAGATACAGACATACTTTTCTTAAAGTTCAGTCAATTAGCCCAGTACCACATTACACCAGTAGCAGTATATACAACTGATAGGGAGTACATTTATGGAACAGATGAGCGATGAGGAAAGAACTGGGTCTGAAAGAGCTGTATTTAAGACGTTCTTGAATTTTGAGAGGAGTTTGGCAGCTTTGAGACGCAGAGGGAGCTCATTCCACCATATCAGGGTCAAAACTGAGAACCTATAGACATTTCAGTTTAGATTCATTATGAGTAGGACTGCCAAATTGCCAGAAATGGAGTGTAGCTGTTTGGTTGAGGTGTAGGGAGTCACCAGTTCCTGCAGTTTTTTGGGTACAGATCCTTTGACTATCTTGTAGACTGTAAACAGAATGTTAAACTTGATATGGGAGCTACAGGGAGCCAAAGGAGAATGACGAGGTAGGAGGTACCTGTGAATGTTTTGGCTGGTCAAACACAACTTATAATCAATGTATTCTGAATCAGCCAGAGAGGCTTCATGGTGGAGGCAGGACACCCAGACTGGAGGGTGTTGCAGGAGTAGGTAGGATATTAGCACGGAACTGGAGTGTGTTGTAAGATGAGAGACAAACCCTCAAATGTTAGACAGAATGTATCTGTAGGAACGGTTTATGGCTTAGATGTGATGGGATTCTTTAGTTTGTCATTCTTCTTAGAAGCTTGACTGATAAAATGAGTGAGACGAGTTAATTGTCCAGTTTGATGTAGAGTTCTTGACAAGTAGACAGACCTGCTGGGAAGTGAGGTAACACAAAACACCTGTACAGGCCCAAGGCCCAGTTTGCTTAGCAAACTGTTGACTCTTCTGCTGTGGCAGACTGTGATTGGCTGTCATTAGAAAGCAGTGTTAAGGGCAGGGATAGATTTATCTATTAGTCAAGGTAAACTGCTAGGGTTCCAAGAATCCTAGGTTTTGTTGAAAAAAAAAATATCTGCATATATATTGTTTTTATTTGAATTCAGAAATGTCAAACATACCAAAATTGTTATAGCTATTATTTTCAGTAGCCTACAATCGTTGTACCCCCCCTTCACTTCAGGCTGTAATGGACTATGCTATGCTGTTACAAGTGATCTCGTAAGGTAATGGTGTGAATCTTAGACACACTATTTTGTTTACTAGTTTAAGGTGTATTTTAATTATGTTCCCACACACCTGTTACATGCTGGAATGGCCAAAGTGGCTTTTGGCTGATTGTTATCCTAGTCTGGGACAGTTAGATATATAGCTAAAACAAATTGAATGGAGGTCAGTCACAGGTATAAACATCCTTTGTTTAACAGTAAATGAAATTGTAAATGTTTTGATTGTTGTCAGACATCCTCTGCTGTTATCTGCATGCAAATTAATACACTGGTAAATGTCAGCTAGATTTAAACACCAGTCCTGGTGGTCTAAACAAAGAACAAGGTAAGTGCATCCATCATAGTGAATTTATAGTGGGTTGTACTGTTAAATTTGTGTTTTATAAATTACTGAGTATATAATTATTTTATCACGGATTAGCATACAGGCAGGATACAGTCTGGATCTTTGCAGCAGCACTTATACTAAGCAGTCCAGGGACCGGTGAAACAGCATTTTTGAAACTAAGCTTCATTGTTTAGAATATTAAGTACAGCAAAGTGTGAGAATTGGGACTGACCACTCCATTCTTATCTTTATAAAATGCTTTGAAATGAGGGCTACATGTGGTGGCGTAGTGGTTAAAGCTGCTTTTCTATTCAAAGGCGCCCATTTTGAATCCCATTTTCTGCTGCATTACCCTTAAGCAGTTGCCCTGATATGCCCAAAATTACCCAGCTGTGTAAATTGGTGAATCAAAGTAGCTAAAACACTGTAGGTCGCTTTGGAGAAAAGCTTCTGGTAAATTTGAAAATGTAAAAGAAGGGTGTAATTTTGTGCTAAATCAAAATATTTGTAGTAATGTTCTATGATCAGTCTGTGCTCCATCTACTTCATTTATTCTTATTAGATCAGTCATTCTTGGTCATAGACTAAGTGATGTTTGTTAGACCTGTTTTACCGTGGTTGGTGTATGTTCCAGCTATATGGCTGATTCTCGATTGCAGATTGAAGCTCTGCAGTCCTCTTATGATGAGCTCTGCCAGCAAAGAGGGACTACAGCGCTTCCATACTTTCTAGTGAAGTACTCAGAGGACACAGTGCATGTGGGTCCTCTCCACAGTTGGAGAGATTTCTTCAAAGACCAGCGGAAGGTAAAGATTAATGATGAATGTTCTCTTACAATAAGATCAAAAATTATATTTATGTGAATTATAGCTGTCAGAGTAAATTACAAAGTGACACAAGGGTAGCTGCTGGACTTGAGAGTAGACCGATACCAGGAAAAGGGAAGTAGTAGGTGGTGGATAAAGAACAGACTTGAAACCTGAAAGTTACTCTTTGAAGTCCAAAACTCTGACACATTATTAGATATAATTCCATACATTGCTTCTTATCATAACATATTTCTTGTTGGTGGAAATGTGTTTTGTTTTCAGTTGCATTTTATGTAAGTCTGTGAAGTATGTCACTGGGTAAAATAAGAATCTTTGGGCTGACATTTTCAAGGTTTTTCTCAGTTTGCTAACACTCAGTAGATTCAGTGTTGCCCCTTTGGTGATTTTTTTTTTTTTTTTTAAAACATAAATGCCTTTGTTTGGCCTGAAGGTGACCGTGGGTGTGTACGACCCCTGCACTCTCCCCCAGCATCCAGGATGGCCTCTGAGGAACCTGCTTGTTTTTGTGGCCTGCAAATGGTAACACCAAATAGCACTGCCTTTGGCATACTCCCCGCTTATCTGCATGTTTACATGCTCGAGTACATTCCACAGCCATTTTGCTTAAATTACAAAAATTTATATTATTTTACTGTGTAATCTGAGATCACAGATTTTAAAAAATATGATGTACATAAAAAAGAAGATTGGAAAATTTTCTAATATGATACTTAGATTTAGAAGTAAGATGGCAAACTTTATCCTTGTTCTCTGAAAATTCTGTCTGTGGTTTTCACTCTGTGTGCCAATTCAGTATATTTGAGGACCCCCCATTTCTTTCTTTTTTTTATAGGGGGGCTCTGGTGGATGAGGTCGAGGTCCTCTGCTTCCGTGACCGCACTTTGCTGGGTTCACGGTCCATCCAACATAGTCTCCTCCTCCAGGTCCAGCTTCCAGAGCTGTCCGTCACTGGAGGTAAGCTGCCTTGCAGTGTAGACACATGAAGGTCCCCCTCATCTTTGTCCTTGTCCTCCTGTTCCTTTTCCTTTTTCCATCCCTGGAGATCTAAGACAATTTAAATGTTGATAGAAGAGCTGTCACCTCTCGCCAGTGCTAGACTCAACAATGGTGGGTTTTTAGAACTGGGCTCTCTGTCTAGATCTTGGACCCAGTGGAGCAGTCTCAGCTTTCTTTTCTGTCCTTCCCTTTCTCGGTTGCAGTTAATGGTTTATATTAGTCGAAATCTTTTCTTGTTTTATTTTTGCAGACCAGGTCAAAGTCAGAGGTAGCCTACTTATTAAATACAAGAAAGAGCTAGTCTTTAACCTCTGACATTTGCATTCAGTCCTTTATAATGGAATGAAAGTATGCTTTACTTTATAGAGTTCTGACAGTTTATCATTAATGACATTTTTAAATTGTGTTAGTCACAGCTCAGTTGCACTGTGGGTTGTATATTTTACAGTAAGAAACTGTCCTGAATGATGTCTTAAAGGACTTCCAAAGAGTGTGGGCTGGGAGAAGAACCAGAAAGGTGCTATGGGACCCAGAATGGTGAACCTCAGTGAATGCATGGACCCTAAAAGGTACCTTATATTTCCCTGTGCTGTTCAGTCCTGAATGTTATTATTGGTGAACCTCTTCGGGCAGCAAGAATCATTGATGCTCAGCGTGTCAGCCAGTCATGAGCCAATGAATGGGTACTGACTAATATTGAAAAAATGACTGGGTTTCTTGGTAATTTAGCATTTTTGTATTTGTTTGCTACATATCCCAAGTGTGCTGGATTGTTTTTGATGACATGAACATTTTCTAATTTATTTTTATTCATTGTATTATTATTTTTATTCATTGTATTTATTTTTCTTTATCTGTCTGCTAACATTTTTACACATGTAACTTGTATTTAGAAAACATAAGTAACAGTGAAAGACCAGTTTAGTTCAACTCACTCCCACATTTTTTATAGCTTGTCAGGCCTTTCTGAGTATCAGTGATCAGGAACAAAATGGGGAAGTATTATATACGTTTATGGTATCAATTGGTCAACGACTGACACTGAAACGGAAGTCTGTAGTGAAAAAAAAGTTTTGCCAGTCATTTAAAATCAGTTTTAAGTGTAATGTAGCTCAATGCTGATAAACATGTTAAAGTGCATTTTACAGTTTTTGTTTACCATAACTATATCTGAGAGCTTTTACACCTCCTACCATGTAAGTAAAGTGAGGGACATTCTGTACTTTGAACATATTTACATTTTTCCCCACATTATCCAGTACAGGTTGAAGGAAATATTTTCTTCATTTGGATGTTTTTCTCCAAAATTATGTACAATTTGGCATAAAGTTTATCTTGTGAATTGTGATATAGTGGTCAAATCATTTTGTTCTTAACTCATAAAATGATGAGCAGACTTTTGGTCTCTATGCATGTAAGATGAGGAACTAATGCATATAATTGAGGTGTTTGGTGTGTGAGATATGCAGGTGTGTAAAACGGTGTATCCTTTCTTGATGGCCCTATTAAAGACTAGCAGAGTCATCTGTGGACCTGAACCTCAAGCTGATGCGATGGAGGCTAGTGCCCTCACTGGACCTTGAGAAGGTGATATCCACAAAGTGCTTGCTGCTGGGGGCAGGAACCCTGGGCTGCAACGTGGCGCGTACTCTGATGGTGAGCAGCTGTTGTGGCAGCAAGAAGCGCCACTCACTTCAGCAAATATTCACACTGTGCAAATGGGCAGCTGTTGAAGTTGTATCTATGTACTTAAGGCACTCTGGCTAGAGGTGTCATCTAAGCCCATTGAATAAAAGCACATTTCATTTGGGGTGTAGTGAAGTGTAGTTGTTTTAACCCAACAGCATACAGTATTTACCTTATGAAATGTAGGTGATCATTCCTATTGCCTGGGATTTAGAGACACCTCTGACCACAACAGCTTTATCTGTCTTTTGTAATGTGTGTTGTGTAAAGATGTCTACCATCTGGCTGATTAAAGGAACTGTTATGATGATAATTGTGTAATTTCTGCTTAGAGGCTACAAGGGCTCTGCAGTTTTTTTAAAATTAATTTCTGTATGTGTGTGTTTATCTATCTATGTATCTATCTGTCTATCTAATTAATTTTTTTGTAAAATTATTTTTGTGTTTTCCTTTTGCCCTGTAGGGATGGGGAGTACGGCACATCACCTTCGTGGACAATGCAAAGATCTCCTACTCGAATCCAGTACGGCAACCCCTGTACGAATTTGAGGACTGCCTGGGTGGTGGGAAATCCAAGGCCTCAGCGGCAGTGGAGCGGCTTCAGAAGATCTTCCCAGGAGTGGTGAGGGTCCGCCCAACTTTTTGCACAGTCCCTCCCTACAGTATGACCTCAGTGGGTCACAGTGCTCACATTGGTCTTGCTTTTATAGTGCCTTTTATAGCCCTGTCCCTTTTCCACACCCTGCAGTGCTCTTTACAGTGCGCCATGGTGTTCAAACAAATGCCAGAAGCAGTTTTGTCACATTATTCTGTAAGAGGCATTTCCTGTGTCAGGGTCTCCTCACTCAGCAGTGTTGGGCAAATGAGGTTTTTGATAAACCAGTTTCTCATGTGGAATTCCAATGTACCTCGGGCAACTATTCTGACGCCCTGAAGCAGATCACCAAGGAAACGTTCTTCCTCCAAGTGACCGCTGTGCCTGCCGTTGACTCTGCGTTTCTGTTCCTCTGTATTTGGAGTCAGGAGCAGCTTTTTGACAGACTGATTTCACATAAGAGGAGGACATCAAATCTCTTCAACTTTGCTCCTGTTTTAAGTGGCAACCCTATTTGGAGGAAAACATTGCAGTCAACCTACAGTCATGCCCATTCATGTTTTCAGCTTTTCAAGAAACTTTGTCTAATACCCTTACTTTGGCTTGCAAGACATTTCTTTGCATTTACAAGGACCCAGTTTGGATTTTGAACATTTGTTTCCAGCTCAACAACACAAGACATTTACACTAGGTTTAGCAGATGCTTTTCCCCAAAGCTACATGCAGTGGTTATTAGCTGTTATTAGGCTGACATCTTACAGGGATAGATATACAGCACTGGACTCCTTAAAATAATTCACACATTTATACTGTATGCCAGAGTACTGTAACACACACACACACACACACACACACAGAAGTTATAGTGACCAAGCCACGCATATCTTTGGACTGTGGGAGCAAACAGGAGCACCCAGTGGAAACCCACATATTGGTAAGTGTATGGTGTTAATAGGTACCAAACAGCAGACTATTATAGGTAGACAGTCATACAGTATTATATAGGGGAAGTTGCCTTATGTTGATTTTTTTTTTTTTCTTTTTCTGGATTTGGATTTGGCAAAAATTTAGCCTAAATGTTTTCCACATTTGGGTCATGTTTGTATTGAGAGAAAAATGGTAATTATGACTTATGGGAATCCAGCTTACAGGTTTTATAACCAGCCATTGTTGTAGGAATACAATACAGTGACACTTTGTTACAAACTGTCAGATTGTCAGACTGTCTTGTTAAAGCTAGAAACGTTTTCCAGTTTATTTGCTTATCTTAAATAGCTTTTTTTTCAGTGATGTATTATATATGCAGTTTCTGTAAGACACAACCTGTGTTTTTTTGCCAACCCGAAAGGTGGCAGTAATGTGCATCAAAACAGAATAGGCATATGGTGTTTCTGGCTGTTTGTGGTCAATAACAAGGTGATGAATGTTTTATGTTTTATGCAATCAACCTTGAGGTTGTGGAAAATATGTTTTTTTTTACTTGCAGACAGTTTAAACTCGTTTTTATTTTCAGTTCAAAGCTAATAAGTTAATTTACAAAAGTCTTGGAGATTACAGTTTGGAGGTTTGAATCCTCCCTCCTGCTACAGTACCCTTGAGCAGGGTGTAATAGGTAAATAATTGTAAGAAGCTTAACATTTCACCCTGGTGAGAAGAGCACTCTATAAAGATAAATTGAACTGAACAGTTGTAAGTCACTTTGGGGTCATCTGAATGAATAAATAATGCTGAAGTGCTTGAAGACTTCTGAGGTGCAGGTGTAATGGAGATTCAGGAATCACTGCCATCACCTATTGCTGCAGTTGGCCTCACGTCCTGTCCTTCTCCCACACGGCTAAGTGTTCTTTTGATGGGTTGCTGTCGGCCAGATCACCTGCCGCCTGCCCCTCCCCCTGTCTTTACCAGCTCTGTCAGTGGTGATCAAATTAGCCTCCTGGCCTCTTGATTCTGTGAACATCATTAATTCATATCATCTCTCTTCATCGATTTTTGCCGGCTGTCTGTGTAATGAGTCCCCCCGCCAGCCGTCTACCTGCTCTGCTCACTCTGTGTCATGCCAATTAGCTTCCTGTGCCAGCAGCGAGGGGCCCTGGTCGTAATTGCATCTACCCCTTTGTAGCACCTCTGCCCCCCAAAGAGAGCGTCCGGTTCTTCCCTGGAGGCCCAAGCGAAGGCTGAGGACAGGGGGCACGAAGGATGTGGTGCTCACACACCTCACAGACAGGATGACAGCGCAGTTCTGCTAACATCTCTGTTGTCACGCATTGATGCTTCGAATAGACAAAACTTGAGGACGTGTCTTCTGAAATCCTTAAATGCATTCAAAAGCCAAAGTTCTTTCTGAGGTGTAAATTTTTAATGTGTGACTATTATGGTGTGCATGCATGCATGCGTGCGTGTGGAGTCGCTATTGAATATTGTTCTTATTCTCCACAGTGGACCTCCATTTACCTTTTGAGCAGGTCCAATGGTAGTGTGATAGTGGATTTGTACAAGTTTGTCTGTGATACATTAGTGACAGATAACATTATATTTATTCCAGCAAGAATGCTGAGCATGATGGTACAGTGGGTAGTGCTATTGTCTCATAGCTTCTCTCCAAAGATAAAGTGACACAACCACCTGAATCAAATTAAATTCCCCGTGTGTGTGTGTGTGTGTGTGTGTGTGTGTGAGAGAGAGGTTGCCCTGTCCGGTCTAGGGTGTACCCTGCCTCACATCCTGTGCTTCCAGGATAGCCTCTGGACCACTGAGACCCTCCACTAAACAAGCGGATAATGACTGAAATGCTATTTGCTCACCTGTGCTCCCTCTGTAAACCGTTGTCCAATCATACATGTCCCTCACAGAAGGCAGAGGGCCACACGCTAAGCATCCCCATGCCAGGCCACCCAGTGAGTTTCTCGGAGGCCACCATGGCACAGGCCCGCCAGGATGTGGAGAAGCTGGAGGCCCTCATCTCTGCCCATGATGTGGTGTTCCTGCTGATGGATACACGCGAGAGCCGCTGGCTACCCACCGTCATCGCTGCCAGCCAGAGGAAGGTAGTGTTCCCTGACCCCCCCTGGTTAGTCCCAGGAAGCCCCTTTATTGTCCTGCACCCAGCTTTGCACACACTGAGACTGCTGCCTTCTTCGTGGCCCCAATCATGAGCTTCAGCTCATCCCTTTTTCATTTTAAAATGATTTCTGAAGTCGACCCTGCTAGATTTTTTTCATTCACTTGTACAGCACATTAGTGGTCATTTTATCGATTCGCTTAAGTTGTGCTGGAGAACATTTTCAAAGCACCACCTCAGAAATGTCTCCAGACTAAATGTCACCATTAATGCAAACAGTTTTTGAAAGCTATTTAACATGAACTGATCTAAACTTTGAAAAGGTAGTATTTTTACACACTGAATTTTAAAAAGGGATTTTAAAATTTGGAAGCCCTTGGTAAAAAAGAGTATTTATATTTCATAAATTCCACGATAAATATCCTTCCTTCTCATGCAGGTGTTTTCATACAGCTCTTAAAATTCTAGGTATAATTTTCATGCTGTCAAAATGAGTGCAATGTATGACGCATGAAATGTGCGAATCCCCAAACCCACTTAAAGACTGTCAGAATATATTAACTTTCGGCATAGATTTTTGTCATGGTTCTCATAAAGATGTTAGTACTCAATTTCATATAATTTTAGAAGAAAAATGTGAAATGTGGTGACAGGGAATGTTCTGGATTTTTTTTCTGGATTACTTGGCAGATTAGTTAACTGTTTAAAGGACAGTAGTGTAATGCAGGGGGGTCCTACTTGTGTTGAAACTAGGTGGGTGGTTAGGGTGTCAGCGAGAGCTTGTAGGGGTTAAAGGAAATGTGTGTGTTGAGGGGGATGTGTATAATAAAATCTCCATAGTTGATGTTCATGACTTCAGGCCATTTGGGGTTTAAAGAAGGGGAGGAGGTGGAGTTTACCTGAGCACTACCATCAAAGGGGACTGTAAAGCAGACGTTTTTGTTCTATTGGAATTTGTGTGATTGATTATTTTCCCCTCGCAGCTCATCATCAACGCAGCGCTCGGCTTTGACACCTTCGTTGTCATGCGACACGGCATGAAGAGACCAAAGGGTGTGGAGTCGGCTATCTCCAGCCCTTCTTCAGCTGACCCCAGCCTGGCATCTGAGACCTGCTCCTCATCATCCTCGATTTCTCCACCAAACCCCAGCCCCGCGGGTTTCCCAGGATCCTCTCTGTTCTCCAACATCCCTGGACACAGACTAGGCTGCTATTTCTGCAATGATGTAGTGGCTCCAGGAGATGTGAGTTCACTACATTGGTCTAGTTAGAAAAACCACGTGTACATTGGTTACCGTCAAAGTAAGGAGAAGAAAGAACCAAGACCTGCATATTATCAAATTATTATTGTTTTAATGTTTAAAAGTAAGCTGAACCGTTTCTGTGAGTGTTGCTGCTAAAATAAGCTGTATTTTATATCATTTGTACGATCTTAAGCTGTATATTTTTGTCGTGCTCTGAATACCACTCTTTAATATTCAGCCATTGATTTTATCTAATGTGAGATATACTAATATCTATTTTTACTGGATCAAATGTAAGGGTGTACAAGCACATGCTCCATATAGAATCACCATGCTAACTGACTTTTCCTGATGAAACTCACATTGCAGTCCACGAGAGATCGGACCCTGGACCAGCAGTGTACAGTGAGTCGGCCTGGCCTGGCTATGATCGCTGGGGCGCTTGCTGTCGAGCTAATGGTCTCAGTCCTGCAGCACCCAGAAGGGTAAGCATCCGCTTAGCTAATCACCAGCTGCCTTTTATTGGCCAACACAATTATCGTATCTCTTTCTTTTCATATTAAACAAACACCCCCCCATTTGGGACATCATTTTCACAGCTGTTTACAAGCACACGTGATACAGATTTGAATGGGGCGTTTTAGTGGCCAATGATACAATGCAATACGTATGTCTGACCAAAGAAATTGTACTATTTAGTGGCTATCACTCTGGATGCCACTGTGCAAGACTGTCTCCATGTGTGGCTAATGTTAGTGACGCGGAGCTAATTGAACACCGTTGCGATCCACAAGCAGTGTTGACAAGTTTCATCTTAATTACAGTGTAGCACCTTCCACATGGCTGATCTTTTCCACACCTGCCACACACTGACTTCAATGTCTCCATTGTACAACTTAACTGATGCAGCTGTATTGCAGTGCTGCAGATAATAATAACTTTCATTCAGTTTTTTACATGTGGACTTTTTTGACTGGGAATTTATTTAAAGACCAATGTTTTGTAAAAGTATTCCAGCTTTGCATTAAGAATAGGGTATTAACTTCCCTGTTTCAATTTTACCTCATTTCAGTCATCATGCATACACTGTTTGTCATAGAATACCAAAGTTTGTGTGTTTCATTGGGTTGCACAATACATTGCAAGCTGCAGAAGCATACGCACCGTGAGTGTGACACTGGATTACAGTGTGTGCAGTGTATGTGGAGAGCTTCCTGAGGTTCACATTTTAACACTTTTTTGGTCACTTTGTAAGGCTTTCACATAGTTTCACTAAACAGATAAACTGAAATTCTTTAAGAATCACTTGGTTTTTAGAATAACTTCCTCTAATTTTATAATTTAAACTACTTACCTTTTTCCCAAGAAATGACCGAGAAAATTATTAATGAGTTGTACTAAAGTACCATCTGTACCGTTGTGTACATAGTCAACAGGATGCAAACACTTTGCACTGTTTAAACATTTAAACTGGGCCAGCCTCAAATTGTGCTGAACTAGTCCCATACTGTACATGATTTAGGACTCCATCAAAAAGTTAATCTTGTTTAGGCAAATTAAACATTATTTTATTTGTAACAAACTATTTAGGGGTGTTGTCAAATTTTATTAACAAATATAATATCTTGTATTGGAACACTTGGGGTACATCATCCTGCTGTGGTTTAAAATATATTAATACTTAAAATGCTCCTAAACTACAAGATCAGACAAATTTTCCTTTGATCATATTACAGTTTCCCTTTTTTAAGATTCTCATGCTTCATTGCAAAAGTGTAGTGCAGCATTTCTCTATGCCAAGTGGTAGAAGTAAACATTTAGGAGCAAAATTTTACATGACACAAGAAACTAATGTTAAACTATGCTAAACCCCCACACATTTTTAAAGTGATGGTTTGAAGTAGATTTGTTCCTGGGGACATCAAATAATGATGTAGACTGCACATTCACCTCTAGCTCATGTTATGAACATTTGAATTTTTTCCCCCTGAAAGTACATTCATTTCCAAATTTGTTTATTTTTAATTCCATTTCCTTCCCTATTTTGTTTTCTAAATTTTCTATTTCAGAGCAAAAATAGCCTGTGTTTCCATTGTTGACCACTAATTGGCAGTAAAGCACACTCAAGGGAGATTTGAGAAGGAAGTTGGGGGGTGCACAGGAGGGGTGTGGTTTACAGCATCTTGTGGTCTTAATTCAGCCTTTTTTAAAATGATTGCTATATTCAAAACTCAGACAGTACTAGAAGTATGTTTCTACTGTTGTGCTGTTATGACTGTTAAATGGTAAGATTCTGATAAATATGTTTCTCTGATGAATCAGTTGCTGATGGCCAGTAAAATGGTCAGAATTTCAAGGTGAAATGCTGTTTTAATACTTCCTGCAACTCTTTGACCTTTTTTGTACTATACTATTTTATTCTGTTCTGGTGTCTGCAGGGCAGAAGTGACAAGTAAAGTAACGTCACCGTCTTGCATGTATAATGCACAGCACAATGATAAAAAATAAACTGATGTTCTGTTTGCCTGTTCCTCAGCTAATACCTCATGTTTTTAGCATAGTGTGATACTCACATGCATTGTATGAGCTGGTTATGAAAATAAGACAAATAAATGAGTCTTATGACATTTAAAAAAATCATTATACTTTATCTGAGGTTTTTAGCAGAACCCAGCTGTGAATAAATCAAGATATTAAACTGAGGTGAACTTTTATTTATTGTAATGTAGTGGGTAGATTTATGAATGATTCCATGTTACACAGACTTCCAGTCGCAGGTGTATTTGCAAGATGAGGTACAAGTGTGTTTCAGAAACAACATGTTCCTTTATGTGGAAGACTGTTCTCTCGAATTACAGCTGAAACTCTGGAACTGCGTTCTTCAGAGAACTCCCTGACCGTAACAGAAAGGGGACCTCGGGCCTTTTACTGTAGTTCCTCATAGGTGCTTTCATCTTCATTTTCCCTGTAATGTGGATGAGGGTGATGAGATGCTGGAGCTGCCCTGCACCTCATTTCTGGATCAGGCCAAAAAAACGTCACCAAGAGGCCCTTCAGATGCATTAAGCTGTTTGTGGAGGAGTCCTTCTTGTGGCCTGGATTAATGGCTGGGGAGACGCAGCTATAAAGGGAAGGCTCTGACTGCCAGATGAGACTCCTGTTCTTAGGACATTGAGTAATTCACAGGCAGAAGCCTTAGTGTTCCAGTGAAACAGGAAGCATAAGCACTCAGCGTTGTTGGGAAATTATAACGCCTTGTAGGTGGCTTTCAGTAGAAAGAACACATCTGTTCGATATAAATTAAACCGCTACCATTGAAACGAGAAGACCAGTAAATGTCATTATATTACAAACAAGCTTCTCCATTTGCTGTATTTTGGAAAGAGTGGTGAGTGGAGTCCATACTTAATGGTCTACACTATGCATAAATCTGAGTAAACAGTATGCATGTGGTCGTCAACATGGTAGCAAGTTATGATAGCGAGTAATGATTTAGCTCAATTTTCCAGGTGGTGAGCCTCGCTATTAGTGCAGTGTTTATCCCTAATTTTATATATTTGTATGGCAGGAATGGTGTTGCTGACTGGCGTTTAGCGTACACCCCTTTTCAGCCATAATGGGAACCTATTAGACTGGGACAGCAGGGGGAGTAGTGGTTAAAGCTGCTCTGTCTAGTGTTCAAATCTAACAGCCTGCTGTGATCAAGATGTTTACCCTGGGTTTTTCCAGGACATGTTACCCAGAGTATGAATGGGTAAATCAATGTAAGTAACTTAACGTTTCTTTTCGAGAATAAGGTCAGACATACGGGTGAATGTAAATGTCGACATCATCATGCTGTCATGAGTTTAACGGCATGTTTTCTGTCTGTTGTGAGCCGTGTTTCAGGATCAGGACAGGGAGGTGGTGCTGGCAGATGAGTGAGCATGTCAGTGTGTCAACTGTGGAGGGCGCTGTGCTTGTACAGCTGATGGCCTGTCTGCCGTACACATGAGGTTGTGCGTTCTGATGCGACTGGACACCCCTCGCCTTCTTCACCCTCTATGCTCCTGTTGAATGATGATTGAAGTCCATTACACGCTATAACTTATCTTACAACATGCTTGATTTTTGCTGAATCTTTTTTTAGTCTGTGTTATATGTGAAACTATTTTTTGGAGCCTTGTGACTTGTTGAAAGTATATATTTAAAGCACAAATGCAGCTGGAAATGTGGGGCAATGCAGAGGGCTCAACTAGAATGGTATCTCCTGGTGAAATCTACCCCCATGATGGTGAGGAGCGTTGACAGCTCCCATCATGGGGTTGGAGGGCTAACAGATGAAGTGACCTCATTCTCTCTCTCTCTTTCTTTCGCTCTATGTCGCTCACCCAACAACCCCCTCCGGCAGAGGCTATGCCGTCGCCAGCAGCAGCGATGACAGGATGAACGAACCTCCAACCTCTCTAGGCCTGGTCCCTCACCAGGTCAGTTATCCAGAAACTTCCATATGATCTGCCTGCCCTTTATCCTCTCTCCCCCACTTCCCTCAAGTCAATGCAAATCATACTTGCCTGGCTGCCAATTATCTCATTATTATACACCCAGTTTGTCCTGTGCCCCCCCCCCCCCACCTCCGACCTCTGCTTGAAGTTGCCATAGAAATATGCATGATTTTCAAAGGGGAATGTTACAGCTGTCTAATCAGGGTGCGTGATGTCGCCAGCATGACTCAAATCTGCCCTGCAGTCGCTTCCTGTTTTGTGCATTCATCCACTCCCATCACTTATATAACCTGTTTGAAATCTCCTCTTTCCTCTGGGATGCAAAGGCATCGTTGTGAAGGGAAACTAAGGGTGGGGCTGCAAAAAAATGGTCCAACATGCTTGGGTCATATGTTCCCTCTGTTTGGTCTGTCTGTTTGCTGATTCACAGGGTAGGATGCATTTGTGTTTCTGCTGCAGGATGAAAATGTTTTATCATGAGTGGAAATGCAATGAATATGCACTTAACCTCCCGTTTGAAGTCATGTCTTTATCATTTGTTCAAAGAAGGTCAGAATCACGCACCTTTTCACATCTCGAGACCTGTGTTATGATCAAGGCACAGTGCAGCTGAACAATACACTACACTTACAAATGTAACGGTTACAAATTTTCTGCAATAAACCTTTTTCCATTTGTTTAGTTTTATTTTTAACTTCTATTTTTGAAAATTAACTAACTTGTGAATAAATTGAGGGATGTCTATTTTATTAACTTCTTGTTGGTTGTGACCCAGTGGTTGCATACAGAATTGTGTCATGAACAGTCTTCCAGGCCCAGTTGTGTTTGTGTGTTGAGGTACTATATACCATGTCGGTGGCATCTGACAGTCTGTCTGCCACACAAACTGAGAGGCCGCCACCTATGTAGTACATGATAAATAACCGTATGGAGACCGCAAGTGTGTCACTCGCTCTGCTGAACAGTCCAGTACCCGTCAGTCCCGTTGGCTGTGCCCATGCTGGTCCATCTCTGTTCTGGTTTTTTTTCAAGGAAGTCACAGGCTGTCTGCACACTCGACAACACCCTCGAGGCAGGCAGAGGGTCACGTGATCGTTGTTCTCAAACCCGCAGGGAAATAAGATGAATACCGTCTGAAAATACCAGACACCCTCCCTGTTTTGTACTCGCTCATATCATCTGTAAATGTCAGCACTGAGCTGCAGCTGACGCTCAAGAAACCGCTCCGTCTTCCAGTGAGCGGCACTTGTGGTCCTGCCACTCTTACTTTGTCCAATCACAGCCAGAATCCGTGAGCACTACTCTATTATCTGCAGCTATGCAGGCCTTATTGGTACAAGAGGAGCCCCATTTAGATTCAGCTGGAGTGTCACCCTTAGAGGCCACTGCGCTGTTTGTGAAGCTTGTGCATTATTTATTTGTTTATGTTGCTTCCACAACACCGGTGACCCTCCTGGGACCTAGAGCGGCCACTGTCTCATCTGCACCTCTTGCAGGTGACCCCCTGGCAAACTAACCAAGGTCCCACAGTCGTGATTGGCTTGAAATGCCATTATAAAACATTTTAAGGTTCTGTGTGACACACGTGTGTTTATTGTAAGGAACTGGAGATCCAATATGTATCCAGATTGATGAGGATGTATTACTGGGTTGTTCCAGGGAAATTGCAATGTCTGTAGTTATTAACTCTTATTCAGATTTACTGGTTAAGTTTTGCATGTTTTCTTTAATTTAGAAAGACTGGCACTTCTGCATAAATTGATAACATGCAAATCATTTAATATAACTTGTAAACTGCCTTCACAAAAGACCTCGTACGTTACATATGACATATTAGAAAAGTGTTTTTAACAAAATGGCACGTTATTCCAGGGAATTGAGTGATACTACAGATTTGTTTGCAAGTTCTGTAGCGCAAGTGTGCACTGCCCCCTTGTGGCCGCTTAGGGCACTGTCACTCCATCAATAGGATGGAGTGAGTGTGAATCCTGGTGACACCTGGACTTCTGCTCATAAGAACATGGTCACCACAGTGGCTGCATTTTGTATATTTTTGCGTGTTTACAATGATATATTATGAATATATTAGTTAATCATCCAGTGTAAATCCAGTCACAGCAAATGCAGGATTGAAGTCAAATGATCTGCTGTATTTACATTTAATTTAATTGCCACTATTCTCTAAAGTGACTTAAAACCTTAAGCTACTTTTATTGTTTCAATTCAGGGCAAGTACGTTACTCAATGGTACTACAGCGGGAGGTGGGATTTGAACCCAGCCTTTGGGTGCAATGTGGTAGCCGTAAGTACTATGCCATATTGACTGCTGCCCAATATTGTACTGACTGTAGGTTATTTAGTGAAGACTAGTTGACATAAATACTGTGAACTTCTCAGCATCTGGCCAAGCAGGTGAGGTTTCCCATTGCAACCCCTCAGTCTATCGCATTACACAAAAATGCATAATATGGTGATGCAGCTTGTACTGCGCTCCCGTTTTCATAGTTACCCATTTACTTGCAGCACCTCCCAGAGGCTGTAGGTTGAACAATGGATGAAGCGGTGGAGTGTTTGTAGCACCAGCTGCTACTGCCTCACTGAGGTTAAGTCTTTCAGTTCTGCTGTCCGCGGAAGGATGACCAACTGACACTCACGAGAGCCCACGGTGAAGGATCACATTCTGTTTGGTTCTGGGGCAGCAGGTGGCATATCGGTTAGAGCTGCCACTTTCAGATGCAAAAAATGCAGGTCCAAATCCTACCTCCTGCTGTACTACCCTTGATCAGGGTACTTACCCTGAATTACCCTGCTGTATAAATGGGTGAATCTGTCCAAAGAGTATATTGTATAGACCTCACATAGAGATCTTATATGGAATAACATGTAAAAAGCTTCTATGTACTGAAGACATAAATAAGACATTATTTTGTAGGTGTGTGTTTGTATTCTGGTCTGGTTTGTTCACAGTAAAGGTGAGGTAACCTTAATCTAAATACAGTGACATAAATATTATATGCTGGTTCCTCATGTTACAATTGGAATTGTTACAGAATTTCAGGGATACATTTTTCCAGTTTATTTTTAAATACATTTTCTCTATCAGTTTTCTAAACACACACATTTATTGGATGAATCGCCAACAACTGGGATTGAGTAGGAGGTTGTGTAGGGACTGTACTTTTATTTTCAGTTAATTTAAATTTTGTATTTTTAAACATACAAATATTGAAATAAAAAGTTTTAAAGGGTATTATTGATTACAATTATTTTATAGACTTTTACAACTTCTAACCAGCAAATGTATTGAAGAACGTCTATTTTACTAAGCTTTTACTGATTATGACTTTGGATTTTCAAACAAAATGCATTATGAACACACTTCCAGTCCCAACTGTGTTCATAAATTGACTAAATTGTTGTATATTTTTCCTGTTCTTGTACCATCATACTGAAGTTCTCCAGCCAAGTGACTTTCAGCTGCTTAAAGTACTTACTTTAGATGATATCATTTATATTTAAACCATGTTTGTAAGTTAAACCATGTGGTTTATCAATTTGGAAAAATGGACTTCTTTCATTTTAAACATGAAAATACTCATGATGAAAAATTTTTATTAAGATTAAGGTTGCTCTCTAAGGTAGCTGCAAATGGTTACTTTAGGGCAAAAGTTTTTAAGATTAAAAAAAATCTTTTTTTAAATCATATTTATGTTCTTCTTTTAATTATACAATTCCGTTCCATTTTTATGTTACTAAAAGCAGCAGAATGAGATTCTTATTAAATCTGTAAGATGTAGTATGTTCTACAGTGGCTGTGCATGGGAGACCATAGGGGGCGCTGTGGTCAAAGAAAAGTCCGCTGCGCCACATGTCATGTCGACCTGTAATGTTTTTCTTCATGTGTCTTTGTGCTTACAGATCCGAGGATTCCTGTCAAGATTTGACAATGTCCTTCCTGCAAGTCTAGCATTTGATAAATGCACGGCCTGCTCGCCAATTGTGAGTATTCCTGTCCTCTTTTACGGTTCCTTCTTCCTTCTTTTTCTTCCTTCTTCTGAAGCACGTTTTATTCCACCTGTTAATAGAACAGTCTGTCTGTCTGTCTTGTGTTCTACCTGCAGTTCCCATCATTCCCCTGCTTTATTACAATTGTTCCATTTTTGAAGGTATTCCTTTATGTAGAACTTTTTTAGATTTTATTAGTGCTGTATCAAGTTGTGGAGGTCATGATGGCCCAGCAGGTGGCGCTGGTACCTCTCAGTTGCTGAGTTTTGGATTTGAATCGGATTCATTCTGTGTGTAGTTTGCATGTTCTGCCCAAGTTCATGTGGGTTCCCTCCCGCAGTGCAATGGTATATATTTCAAGTGAGCTGGTAACTCTGAATTGCCCACTCTGTGTGTGTGTGTGTGTGTGTGTGTGTGTGTGTGTGTGTGTGTGTGTGTCCATGTCCTGTGATGGACCCCACCTCATGACCTATGCTTCCAGGACACAAAGACCCTGACTTTAACAAGCACTTATTGCTAATGGATGAATGAAGGAACTATACGACACTTCTGTCACTCATATTTACAAAAACAAATTTAACTCCTTAATGCACATTAATGCACTTATGGATTAAATTATGCTACATATTACAGAAATGGCCATTGTAAAAACATGCATTGTGCTGCAGAAAAAAGATATTTTACCTATGATGTCATTATTGCTACAGGAAGGAGTGTGGTCTGTCAGGACATCACTGACACCTTTCAAGAGGGAAAATGGCCAGCAGGTCGATTAACAGGGATGTCAGCAAGAAGATGATGACGAATTGTCAGCTTTGAAAGTGATTTGAATCGCTTGGTGCTGTCAGTCAAAGTTCCGATAAAAGCAAAGCAATTAATATCTCAGCTGGAACAAAGAACAGCGTGCAAAGCCCATGGCTGCTCACAAATGTACCGTACCATGAGCTCTGTGCTCATAATTCACTCACTTTCATCCCTTTTCACACCCATAAGGGGTTAATGAGCATCATGATGACACCAACGTGCAAAGCTTTGTTTGAAATGGCATAAACTGTCAAAAAAAAGACTCTCTAGGCATAGGAATTATTAGTAAAGTAAGCACTGAAAGTATTCTTTTTAGGAATCTGAAGAGTGACATTTTGATGGATACTAAGACATGATGTGTGCAAGAAGACGACGGGGTGTCTGTGGTTTTGCACAACGGCCATATGGTCTCCATCATGCCAGAGACGCTCATTGATGTCATTGTCACATGCAAGTAATTAACCCCCGGACTTGAGTGTTTTTCCCCCAGGGGCTTTAGTGGTGCTGAAAGGTTCAAGTCCCATAAATCAGGGGAGCAGCTTGATGTCTTGTGCACGTGTGAATGCTGGGCTCCCTGTCCCTGCAGGCCTCCAACAAAAAACCATTTACTTTGCTGTCGTGATAAAAAGAAATTAATAAAACTCTTTACATGTTGCGCTTTCAAGCAAAAACAGTGAAGCATAGCAATTTGGGGAATTAAATTGACTTTTTTTTGACACGTCCTAAAATGTCGGTGTCACAAAGTAGCAGCAGGCGCAAATAACAATAGTAGTAGTAATAAAGCTCACTTCATCTTTTCTTAGTTGTTCTTAGAAGAAACTCTTGTCATCGAGCGTTACCGTATGCGAGTATCAGTATTGCCAACACAGTAAATGGTATTAATTTATCATCTTTTAACATTTGATTGATACATTCTACACAACTGGAGATAAAGATTGACACTTTTTTTTTATAAGGGAAAGCAAAAGATGTATTATTAAACAGTAAACATTAGTGTCCATTTAATTTAATTTGTTTTGTTTCATTCTCAGGGATTTCAGTAAGAACATCTACTTTTCATTCTCAGAATGGTTTGCGTTTCTCTGTAATTTCCTCCAATTTTGGAGCTTTTTTTCCTTTTGCTTTTTCAGCCACTGTCAACAGCGGGAGCCACGGCTGCCATGGGAACCAAACAAATCAGCCTCTTGGCCGAGTGATTTTATTATTTTTTTTTTTTTTAACTTGTTTAGATTTTCTTTTCCTTTGGCGCTCAACTCTTGCCTCCCCGCACAACTGCAGTCCTTAGAAATAAATAATGGCAGCTGACGTGACACTGTGAGAAACACGCCAAGAAATCCATGGCAGAAAAGTTTGTCCTGGAATCTCAGAATGCAGCAGCACCACCGTGTGCAACGGCTTCAAAGCAACAAATGGAGGGCCGTGAAATTTTTATCTCTTCTGACGATGACAAAAAAGACACTTCTTCCAGTTACTCTGAAGAGTTTTTGAGGAACGGCTGTGAGAAAGCAGAGGGCCAGGCTGGGCCGTGTCTTCCTGCGAGAGCTTATATAAACCAGATGTGCAGCCCCCGTATGTCACATGGCCGCTGGGGTTTATGCACTGCAACAGTCAGTGCTTGGAATCATGGGATACATGTCTGGAAAACATAATGAAATCTTGTAAAAGTTCCATTGCTTCTGTTTCCGTGTTGCTAGGCGAAGGGTGGTTTATTGCATGTATTGCTGCTCTGACCTGTAGATACAGAGAAGCAATACATGCAATACTTCAGACCTGTCCTGTGTGACAGATACAGCAGAGAGTCAAGGAGCAGCAACGTGGTGGCGGGTTATTTTTTTTTTCCCCCCCCATCTTATTTAAGTGTGTCTGGCTCTTATACCTACTCACATTGCTCCGTATCCTTCCTGTCCCCTTTGTCATACCGTCTCTTGGCCGAAGTAAGTGTGTCACATGGAAAATGGTAAACCATCTTAGTGAGTGTGGCGTAAGGGTGAGGTGGAACTGAGAAGATGCGAGTCTTTAGCTGAACACAACCCGTACAAAGCAAGAGAACCCCTCAACTGTCCCCACCTGTCCTTTGTGTGAGGAAGGTCTTAGCAGACTGACTCACCTGAGCAGAGGAACCAGCTCACCATCATTATGCTCCAGTCTGTTCACCCACGTTTGGCTATGTGATGTGAGGCCACTATAAAGAGGACAGTGAAATGGTTTCTAGTTGCAGCTTATTCCAGGAACAAAGTAACACACAGTTGAAATGAATACAAGTTAAAAAGTAACTTTGGAGTTGTGCCACTATCTATAAAGGGTTAGAGGGCAAAGCTTTTCAAGGTACGAGCTCCAAAAGTGCTGCTGGTGTAATTACTACCCTGTCATGCCTAATAAATGAATGATCTACAGGTTCTGGATCACTACGAGAGGGAGGGCTTCCAGTTCCTGTCCAAAGTGTTCAACTCCTCGCACTCGTTCCTGGAAGACTTAACGGGACTCACGCTGCTCCACCAGGAGACTCAGGCTGCAGAGGTAAGAGCACATCTGACTGACCCTGTGCCCCATGGCATTTTCCTTTGTCCAGCTTCCTTTCACTTCCATTGCTTCCTTTTCTTGAATGAGCAACACTCCTTGATTGTAACCATATAGAAGGTGCTAGAATGTTAGTGCCCACAACTGACATAAGGTCAGTGTTCCAGTGTCTGGACCAACAGGCAAAGCCTGGGCCCTGAATTGCTGCAAAAAGCAAGGAGAGTTCGTGATCCCTTCTAATGATGTTGGGTAGCTGATCCCACCCAGGAACTGTGTTGGCTCTGATTCCTTGGGCCTCCCCAAAATCTACAAGTACTTCCAGGCATGGTGTTTGTTTACTGACAGTGCCAGTTTGCGATGGCCCACTGGTCTTCACGAGGACAGTGAATCAAAGTGTTTGCTGCGGTGGTGAAAGCTCATACCCACACATAACGCACTTAACCACAGATCTTCTTAAAGCAAATGGCCCTCCGTATTGGGAAAGTAAATTATTCATGCGCAGCACTGGATGGTAATGAGTCATCTAATCCACTTGCTGGAGGAGCTGTTGGGCAGATGGAGTCCTGCCCTGGCAGATTTTTTTTTGTTTTGTTTTGTTTTTCTTTTTTTGTTTTGCATGTGGGGAGCACTCTTTCCCTCCCACTTCTGAAATATGTTGGCAGGGAAGCATGGCAAAATGGAAATCATGTGCAGTTTCTTCAGGGCTACGTCCATGAGAACCGTAGCCATCCAAGCAAATAGCAGTCAAGTTGACTTGTTCTGTTAAAAAACTGTCCCTTCCACCAAGTGGAAATGACTTTCATGTTTTTTTTTGTTTTTTTTTTAAATGTGTGTTACTCTTCTTGGCCTTCTGCGCTTCACATCTGGGTTTCATTTAGTATCCTTGGAACATTTCAATGTTTTCTGACAACAGTTGGAGGTTGGTATACAGCTTTATCGAGGCTCTCGCATGACAGATGTGACTTGGGAGAAGTTTTAGAACTCTGGGAAAATCCCCACTCAGCACGCCTCTCGTAGCAGTGGAAGGTTCTAGGCTTTGGAAGGAAGAAGGAAATGGAGCAGGAACATGGTGCACTTGCACAGCTTCACAGACCGCGTTCACAGGTATGGGAAGGTCCGGAGTTGAGTGCTGCATATGCAGCGCTTGACACAAAACGGTGGCCATTGCAGCTCAGAACAGCATCTCGAAGGATCAAATTAGTCCACGCTTGTCGAGTTTACACCTTCCGGTCAGGTGGTGCCTGTTCACGACTCTATATATAGGAATACCTGTCACACGATAGTAAAAGTACATGTATTAAAAGGAAATCTGGTATTTGATTATGCCGCATGTTGAGTATAATTTATATTACTTCATAATGAGCAAAATTCTGCTTTTAAGTCACTCTTTCGTTATCTGAAATAAGAATACTTCCTTAATATGGCCAATTTGCAGTGTGATATTGTCACTTTGTCACTGGCTGATGTCTGTTCAGTGCAAAGTGCTCCTGACATGTTATTCAAGTCGGTAACTCCTAGACAGTGGTTTACATGAATGGGATTCTGCTCTTTCCAACAGTCAAGGACCTACTGTAAGCGTGAAGATGGGTGCAAGGCAGTGGTCACCACGAGACCGGAGGGCTATACACAGGAGAGGCGCAAGTGAGAAATAAGGTTTTGTTCCAAATTGATGGTCACACTTCTGGGGAAGTTCTTGGATGTAGCTAGATCACTGGGCCCGATTACTCAGGTTCTCACAGGATCGCGTCCTGTAGGACACCTCTGTGGTATACATGCCTGCTCATTGCAGGGCCACACACACAACCCACGACTTCCTTATTCATGAGCTCAGGCCTTGGTGTGATGGCAGTTTCAGTTCAGTGTGATGCCGTTTGACTCGTGATGAGCTGTGACAAGGCATTTTAAAATTTATATCGAAGTCCTTTTGTACCACATGCACATTAGTTCATACTTACTGTATTTATGTGATTCAGAGCTGCCCGTTTTTCTGTCTTGACATCCTGGTCTCTGCCAGTAAATCCTCTCCTCTCCCGTGCGCCTCCATTCAGCGTTGGGTAACTGATTCCGTTATCGGCTGCGCAGACCGTGGGCGAGCAGCTAACAAAGATTTTTTGACAAGGGAGACAAAGGGTGTTTTGTTGGTGCCGGGGCTGTTCTGGATGCGTTCCCCTCCATATCGAGTGCCCATCCATGTCACTAATAAGACCCTGTTGTACGCTCTCGACCAGCCCGTTGCAACTCTCTTTGTTCCATTGCTCTATTTTCTGTCAAGTGTTTGCCATTTCGTGCCAGTATACATTCAAAAAGCCCCGTACAACATTTTAGCCTGTAAAAATAAAAATTGCATTTCCTGTATGCGCTCAGTATCACACTGCTTCAGTTGTTCCTGTAAAAGGCACTTGGATTTGGAAGATACACAATTTTACCTCGCAGCAGTTATAAATGGTATCTCCTGTCTTGTTGGATGTGAATAAATTAGCGTAAGATTTATTTAGAAATGCACTGAAAAGCTGTTTTAATGCACACAAGAAAGACGAGTGTGTGAGCTCAGGCTTTTGTGCCATATTTGTCTAAGTGCTCCATTATAGTAGCATCTCTTTAACTTCAAATGAGGCAGCAAGATTAAAGTGGTGGGGAGGGAAAGAAGCATAATTTTAGTATTCCAGGCCTCATATTCCCATCAAAGACTGGTGTTTAAGAGCGGATTTCGTGGTCGTTTCGTGGATCCGAGACATTCTGGGAATATGGTACCGCTCTAGTTAGATTCATAAGGGACCCTGAGAGTTGGAGAGCTTCGCACTCTTTGTTTGGCGGGTTTGAGAGAGGGGACCTGAGGGTACATGGGCAGGGCGCGTGTCGGTACTGCAGACCCGTACGAAGCGGGGAGATAGGAACCTTTCAACTGTCCCTGCACTTCAACTGCTGAGCAGCTGTTTCTGCCGTTCGGATAATCGCTGCCTTTAGTCCTGCGGCTCTAATCTCTCAGGGGCTGGACTTGCACAACATGCTTACAAACTAGATGTTTATAAAGCTGCTTGGGTAATCTGGGCTTTTATGACGCGTTTGGTCATATACGACTGCAGTTTAAAAGGACCCAGTGGGCCTCTCTGGCGTGTCAAAGCACTAGCCAGTTGATCCAAAATAAATCCAAAATAAAACCAGATGTATTGAAGGCCAGTTTAGAAATGGCTGCCTTTGTGGGTTTGTGATGTAGAATCACACTCTGGTAGCACTGGAATGATTCTCAAAGAAAACCATTCATTAAAATCTTTCTGCCTCTAGGATTCCTTCCATCTGTACATATTATCACATTTATTTTATTTAAAATAAAAATTCAAAAAATGGGGACGGCCGTAAAAACATGTGCACTTAAGCTGCACTTGAAAGTTATAACTTGTAGTCCAGAAATTTAAGTCACATAAGCAAAAGCTTGGGATGATAAATCAAAACTGCTCTGCATATTTTATTTATTTATGTTTATTTGTTTTAGTTTAAATATACCTTAGTTTTTGTTTGTACCTTGGAAAGTAATTTGAAATATGTATTTGGCTATTTATCGGGTTTCAGTAACTGTTTTCTTTGAAACTTCGAATGTCATTAGTATGGCCCTTAATGGACAGACAGTTAGTGCTTTAGATGTTAGTATTGTTTCATTTAAATATAACACTTAAGCAACAAAATGTTTTTTGTTTTTTTTTTTTAATAAAATGGAAGTAATTTTTCATTTTAAGACATTATTTTCATGGCTTTTTAGTTTCTGTTGCTGTTTAATAAAACGCAAAAGTTTTTTCTGATTACTTGATTGTCAGAATAATTGGTAGAGAACTTGACTATTAAAATAGTTGCTGCCCTATTCATATGTCCATGTTGGATTAATGCAGGACTACCAGTGCGTTTTCGTCTGAAACACAGTAGTTGTTGTAGCAATCTGTGTGTCCTGACTTGAGCCGTCACTTCCCACCACCTCACAGTTCATGTATTTGATGCTTTTCCATCTCATCAACATGACAGTATTGGATTGATGGCCTGTCCTCTGTGTGTGTGTGTGTGTGTGTGTGTGTGTGTGTGTGTGTGTGTGTGTGTGTGTGTGTGTGTGTGTGTGTAAAGGTGCTGTCTGTTTTTGTACACAAATGCTGTGTTGTTTTTTTTGCATCCAGTCCTGTTACCAAGTCACTTCACTTTGGTTCACTGTCACTTTTCCTGGTCTTCTCTTGATAGGAAAAACATGGACGACTCCTTTGCTTCAGTGTTTTAGTGTTGAAACTGAGTTTTTTTTTTTTTTTTAATATAGATGAGCGCTTAAGTCCAGTGTCCTTCTTACTCACATTGGAGGCCTGAATAACACACATGTTATATGGAGTAAACCTGCAGCTGGGTATGGTCAGGGTGCAAGGTGCCTGACTCCAGCTGCCTCCAGTTGCTGAGTTAGAGCTGCTGAGACAGAGCTATAGGTGTCACCCTGCTGCATGGAGAGCATATCGGGTTCCAGGCCGGGGCTCTTCTGCCCCCAGCAGTGTGATTGGGAAGGAACATCCCTGTGCTGCTGGCCTTCTCCCTCACACATGACATCACTTGGCTAAATCAGGGCCCGTCTGATGTGGGAATTCGATCTCTGGCTGAGTGTGAGATAAGAATACTCGAGCATGTAAGTCATGTGTAAGTATACCTATCCGTGTGAGAGGAGACAGGCGCTGAGCGCTGACTTCCATGCCAGAAGGTTGACTGTTCCAGATGCTGGATGTTGCCAGTGCAGGTGACCTGTAGTGCAACTTATCAACAGTAGGTGGCGCAGTGCTTAGAGCCACCGTCCTGTACTGGACGGGCCCACATTCAGATCTGTAGTACCTTTGAGCAAGGAATTTACCCTCAACCCTTAAAGTAAAATTTACCCCTGCTGCCAGAATGGTTAAAGTCATTGTAAGTCACTTTGGAGAAAAGCTTCAGATAAATGAACAAATGGAGGAAGGCCTGTAACCTAGATTACATCTTTGAAGAAGACATGCTGTGTTTCACGGTCACATCGCACACACGCAGGTCCTGTCCCAGCGAGATGTGGAGGGGTCTAGATGGAAGGTCCACCTGTCGGCCTGCTGTCGGTCAGACTGCAGTCGTTCTGCAGGTGGTCGGCCCTCAGCGTGTGAGAAACCTGCGGCTGGACGCAGGCAAGACTTTGTGTGAAGTCCAGCTGCGTGTGATCAGGGTTCAGCTACAGACTGGGGAGGAAATGTGGACCCCAAGTGTCTGTGCTGCTTGTCTCACATTTTAATTGCATCTTCTCTCTGTTTTTACTCAAATACTTTTTTAGTCTATGATTGAAGAGGCTGCACGCTCCCCCTGGGTCGTGTGTCTCTGTAGGGAACATTGCAGTGTTTTACTGACAAATCACTGTATTCTCACTGAAACTGCACCTCAATGGCAAGAGCCGCAGAAAATGTACAAAAAAAGGCACAAATCCATATTTGCAAGTAAATGGAAATGAGGTATAACAAAAATGTAACAAACTGTGCTGACGCAGGTTGACAATTATACTGAGGTGTCACTTTGCACACAGAAATGTATATTTTTTTTAATCTTTAAATTTTTAAAAATTTTTTCAAGAGTTGGGTTACCATAAGAAACAAAGGCGCTTGGAGAGACCCATTTATGCATCACAGTGTCATGAACCTCTAAGTTGAGCCCTGGATTCATGTTACTCTGGTGGCTGTTTAAGGCATCTGCTAGCAGGTTGTCAAACACACAATACAGCTGCAGGGGTGTTTATGTAGCTCAGTGGAGAAATGGAGAGGTGTGTGTGTGTGTGTGTGTGTGTGTGTGTGTGTGTGTGTGTGTCCTTTGCCACAGCAACATACACTGTGTTGATGGATGACTCCCTGTCTGAATAAAAGGGCCGCAGATTCAGATGGATGTGAGTTTCAACAGAGGCGCCCACTGGTTCTGAGATGAGATCCAAACCTGGGTTTGTACCAGGTCTCCTCATTACACTGCTGGTGTTTTCCTTCCCCGGGTGTGTAATGAGTGTTTTTACCTCCTCAGCTGCCGTGCTCGACAATTTGGGCTGCAGCTCGAGCCGCACAACAGCTGGCTGTCAGCGAGGATGTAAATGTAGCGTGAAATTAAAAAGGGGACAAGTTTCCACCTGCACACACCTTGTCATGTTTACTTTTTTTCCCCGCACCTGGGTGGGAACTCCCTGCGTGAAGCCAAACACTTCCCTGTACGGGCAACATTGATGCTGCCAGTGGAGTTCTGCAGCTTCACATTAACCACAGTAGATGGCCTGTTTTTTACCTATGAGGACAGTAAGTGCAGGAGCGAGCAGCTGTCCAGCATTTTCTTTATTAAGCTTAATTTCTATATGAATTTTAAGACTGTTTTCTATGTGGGAGAAGCTGAGGAAGTCCAGGGAGGTCGTGCTGGGCTACCTTCCTGTCTGCTGGGGGCATTTTTTTCTCCGTTCAGGGGGCACAGCGTGTGCCAGCAACCGGCTGGGACATGGACAGCGGCACCTGCTGTGACCATGGGATGTCCTGTCCCTCCCGTCCCATCCTGTCCTGTCCCATCCTGTCCGGAGCTTTGGAAATTATTTTTAATGTCTTGCTCAGTCACACTTGCCCCGTATTGTGTTGAAACATGATCTCAGCTGTCTGAAGACTCCATGATTGATGTTCAGAAATGGAGCAAAGCATGAATAAGTGACACTTGTTTTATTGCTCTATCCCAGCATATTGCTGTTTAACAAGGGTGTCACCGACTTGCAATAACGGCCAGTTGTCATGCTGACCGCTGCTTTGAAGTGGGCTGTAAATCAGTGCGAGTGGCAACTTTAAAGAGGCCGTCCCCATTATTCATACTGTAAACATTTGAACGTTAGAATGTGGAGGATTTGTTGACTTCGTGTGTCGGTGTGTAGCATACGCCATATGGTCCTCCTTCCTGACAGTGAGGACACCAGACTGGGATGCAATCGGGCAGTCGCTTATCTGTCTGCACTTGTCATCTTTCTTCTGTCGGAGCTCCTTATGCACCTCGATGAAACTGGAATCCATTTCCAGTTGTGGCTGTTATTTACTTTTTTCTTTCCTCTCTCAAGCTGATGTTATCGGTGTTATTTTACTCATCACCATTTCTCTCATCCTTTTAAGCTGTTGCTTTTTTTATTTTCAATCAAACCCTGTGATTTAAAAGATGATTCTGAATCAGAATAGTTGTTCATTTGTGCTTCTCCTCCTCTGCATGCATTTTGTCTGCAGAAGTTACCGTGGTACGGAGGGGTGCAGAACAGGCCACTTTTCACACAGCTACAGAAGGTTCAGCTTGATGTGAGTGGACTGAGGTGCTCACGGAGGAGGAGGTTGTGGGAAGAGTTACTGCTGTAAATGGATCAGTGACACCCACGTGTGAGTTACTGCTCAAAATGGAGTTTGTGGCTCTTTCATCTTATGGGCGGGAGGAGGTACGGTTTAGCCGGCACTGTTTGGATGCCTGGGAGCTTCCGCCAGTGGGTAGTGACTGAGGCATCCCATAAACCCAAGCGGTGGCTGTTTGTTTATGTACGTATTTACAGGTCTTCAATTTCGGCTCGCAATCTGGCGGTGAGTCAAAATGCCTTAGATTTTTCTCACCCAAAACTGCATTTTTCGGTTTGCTGTCAGATCTCATTTGACCACCAGTGTAACACTGCTCTTCACTGGACTCTGCGGGGCTTATTGGACCCCACATGCTGGATGTGGGGGATGAGTCACAATGGCTGTTTGACAGATTGCCGCTTTCATTCCTGTGGTTGACATCTTTGTCCCACTGTCCAGCAGTGGATGTTTCGGCAGGGGGCGTGTGTGTGCGGGGGGGGGGCTCAGCGGGGACGCAGGGGGTCCGAAGCGCCGCCACTGCCACTCGTCCTGCTTTTGTTCATCTGCCACCAGCCCAGCATTGCCAACACCGGAATATGCTTGGATCTGGTGGCTTGGAGGCATTTGGCTCCATATGTAGGACAGGAAATGTGTCACTGGGAGAGCTGGGGGGTCGGGGGGGAAGAGGCGCAGCTGTTGCCCTGAAGAGGAGGAGATGTGAACGGGCCCCACAGCGGGCCTCCACGCCGGCCGCGTTGCTCATTCAGCCCAAGTGTGAGTCACCTTCCCTGGGGGCAGTAGGGGGAGATGCGCCCTGAGGAGGAGCCAGGAACCCGGGGGCCCCGGAGACGGGGAAAACAAGGCCAGGGTCCCAACTCTCTGTGGGCTCTGACCCCACCAGTGTTTTTACTTTCACGCTCATTTATTCACCTTATGCTTCTCCCCAGAGCGACTTAGACGTACAGCAAAATACAGTGGATTCTAAGGCCGCGCTGTGTCCTGAAAGCAGGTTAGAGCTTAAACCTGCAACAGAACCAAGCAGCAAAATTTGCATAGAAACATCAATAAATATATGAAATACAGTCAAGACCGATGAGCTTCAAGGTGGCAGAGTGACAGCTGGGTGTCACCCGGCAACAGGAGAGGGAAACAACTCTAGATTGACATCAAACTGGAGAAAGTGAAGCTCTGGGAGGCCGTGATGAGTCAGCATGTAAATCAGCCATTTCTACAGGTGTGGTATTTTTACTGTGTCAATTCAGGGTAAATACTTTGATCAGAGGAATTAAACAGGAAGTGGGGGGTTTGAACCAGTTACCTGTGACTCCCAGCCCTGGACAATGGGGCAAAGGCGTTGTGCGTGTCGGGTCATAACCCTGAGCTTCCGCCAGCATGTTGGAAACGCACAGTAGGTTGTTTCGGGTTCGAGTGGTGCATTGTGAGGGAATGAGGTGGTTGAGTTCAGTGATTTATTTTTTTATTTTTTTTATTTTTATTTTTTTCTTTTTCTTAGCCCCACCCAGGATGGGCTGTATCAGGCCCCACAGGGGATCCCCCCCTGCCAGTAAGGAAATGGCATTGTGGGACTGCAACTGCCCATTCCTGCCATTCTTCTGGCCTGGGGTTGACCTTTGCCAGTCCTGCTGGCTGCTCACATGGCAACAGGGTGCGAGACACTACAGTCCCATACAGGTAGAGCTCAGACCCTCCCCATGTACTGCGGTGACAGTTTTACCAGCTTTGAGTAATGAATACATTTTCAGATTTATTCACTCTAGTGCTGCAGTGTTGTGCAGAAGAGGTGTGATGACCTAAAACTCCAGTGTTCACAGCCTCTTCAATGGAGTTGTAGTAAATATTTGGCTGTAGATAAGCTGTGCTCATGTTATATATAAACCCCCCCCTTGGGCCACACAGGAACGGACCGCTTCGCGAGAAGTTTAGTCACTTTGCTCTTGGCTGAACTGTTCGGTTGTAGTTCCATTTCCTCCTTTGCCATTTGCTGCCTTGTGAGGGACCCACAAGTACCGGTCACCTGGTTATGTTACTGCGGTACATCTTTCTGCTGCAGCGACAGCAGATGCTCCCTCATTGTTGGCTGGGACTATGCAGCACAGCTCAGAAGATTCCAGAACTGCATGGGCACAGAGTTGTAGGTGGGAGCACTATGTGGGAGGTGGAGTTACAACAGAGTGGGGCCGTGTGGCTCTGGCTACGAGCTTGTGTGCACGCATACAGCTTTTGGACATGCAGAATAGGTGCAGTGTGCTCGTGGTGGGCAGAAGCCAGGGGGAGCTCTGCAGCCACCTACAGCGAATCCTGTGTCACTTCCTGTGGATGAACGTAAAGGAAGCAGCTCTTTAACATGGATCTGATGGGAACAGGAAGGGTGCTGGTTCTCTCATTGTCCCACTTCCTGTGGGATCAGACTTGGGGGGGGTTGGCGGCTCAGGCTAAACTGCAGGTGTGCAGCAACATACAACCTCAGGCCCCTTTTCACCATTTGCTTTATTTCTACTTTTGTTGTAACAAAAACGCATGAGTGCTGCTGCCTCACAGCACCTGACCTCTGTGGCTATGGGTTTGAGTCCAGCTCTGAGTGGGGTTCCTCCCAGTTAAGATGTTCCAAGTGGATTGGTCTCTCTGAACGCTTGTGGTCACGTTTACTCTGTTGTACGGCAGTACCAGCCCAGCGTCACGTGAATCTGTGGCTGTGAAAGTGGTGCTAAGGTGACTCGTCTGAATGACTGTTTTACTCTGCAGATCTGGGATATGAGTGACGACGAAAGCATCTGAACACCAGAACCCAGGACCTGAACTGTGACCCCCCCCCCCCGAACATGTTTGTTTTCCACAAGCAAATTCAATAAAACTATAAAAATTCAGTGATGCCTTGTTTAAAAAGACAAATTGCACAGCAACTGAATGACTCTTCTGAGTGCAGCTCAGAGAAGTGACTGTACGCCACTGGTCACGTCAATAAAAACATGAATAGCTGCAGGCTGATGTTTGTGGGAGGGATGGAGCAATTTGGCTGAGGAAGCAGTTAGCACAGCTTCCTTGATACATCCATCCTGTGCACCGGCAAGGACCACAACGCCTCTTCACTCGAGCTCCCGATGCTGTGGCGTTACGCTGAAGCGGCAAGAGGAGTTTCTGCTGGTGCAAGAAGAACCAGGACAGGACAGGACTGCGGTGTAAGAGCACTTTATTGTTCCTTGAGGCTACTTCTGAAATACAAAAAGGTGGCCGGCCAAACGCGGCCACGAGGGGTATCATACACATTTACAGGCCACTCAAGCCGAGTTCCAGTCCACCATCAGGTGCCGTTTCCAAGTGAAAGAACCTTCCGCGAGTCTCGGGTCACACTGCACAGGTGCTGTGCGAGGTGAGCGCCGCACGGTCAACAACTGCTCAGTAGCCTTCAGCAGTAATACAACAAGTGGCTATAATGACAACGCTGCGTTTCAACAGTAACTGTGTTCCTGCACTTTTTAAACCTCAAAACAGACAACTCTACAAACAAAAAAGATCAACTTTTTTCTTGAAAAAATGCATGATTATAATAAAGGACAGGGAAAATTAAATAACTACATATCATTAACAAATTAATTGTTCCTCAAAAAATACCTACGATTTTTTTCTCTGTACATTCGTTACGCACAGCGTAATGATGGTCTTAGTTACCTATATAAAAAAGTACTTTTTATTAAGTGATTCCCCACAGAAAGCAGGGCGCTGTTTGCCGAAGCAGAAAGACCCTCCTACCAGTGAAATGTATGTGTGACAATGGAGACGTTTTCCCATCACGTTACATGCACGTTTTGTAAGGACAAAGGCCTGATGAAGCACGACGACGACGACGAAAAGGTGGTAAAAAGGGAAAAATGACAAATGACGGAACGCAGTGGAAGCCCCACACGGACAGCCGTCTAGCAGCTGGTTCCTGCTTCTGGGAAACCGGTCAGTTTCATCCTAGTCAATGAGCCCAGCAGTTCAGTGAAGATGATGGAATGTGTGGCCATGCAACCTCTACTGCAGTTACGTTTAAGATGAGCAGTGCTTTCATTTCTCTCCGTTTATAGTTAGTAGCTGTTGAAATGCAGGGCAGGTGGGGGGGGCACCTGTTGGAGGAATGTTTGTTGTCTTGATACAGGGACAGGAGTTTAAAAAGGAAAAGAATAACAAGCTCCAGCCATTTGCTACATGCAATGTTGTTTAGGAGTAGATAAAACAATATTAAAATGAAGTGTCTCGACATTATTAGGGAGATGGTCGACCAGTCTACAGCTGTTAATGTTTGCCGTATTCAGTCATGCGCAAAGCTATAGATAATATCCTGTACCTGGATTAACATGAAACAATCAAACTGTTTATATATAGGAGGCCTGTCCGGAGGCGATGCGGTTGCTGGCTTCTACCACAATGGTTAAAAAGACGCACACATGCGCGCGCACACACACACACGCGCGCACACACACACACACACACACACACACACACGTATATATATTTTTTTGAGTACAACTGTACCAGCAGTAAGTATATTTAGGATTGTTACTGACAAAAATAAACTAAATCTGAAGAAAGACTAACTGTATTAAGATTGAAATGTCTATACAATAATAGATACCAGCTATTTCAAACATGCATCTGTAAGCACTACTTTACCTTCCATTTGTGTCTATCGCTACGGAAACCACAGTGCTTGGGGAGACTGAACTAACAAATGCCCGTGTTTGGAGAATGATGCCATCCAGTGGAAAGCACCAGCCAAGTGAATGAAAGCTACGAGAGTGCTGTGCACGCACACACACACACTACTTGTCCCAGCTATTTCCTTGCAGAAAACAGACACAGCATCACTGTTTTGACCATTTCCCTCAGCAGTTTGCCCACAAAACACAGGAAGAAACGCTGTGTGTCTGATGTGAGGTTGCAACGAAACCTCAAATCCTCAATCCAGTAGTGCAAATCAGACTGGGCCTTACTCTTCAAGTAGAACACGAACACGGTGACAGATCTGAAAGACGATTTTGTGTGTGTGTGTGTGTGGGGGGGGGCAGTCAGGAAAAAGGTGGGGGTGCAGCTAGAGAATGGCTTTCCTCTTTAACGGGGCAACAGGATTTGCATCAGAGGTTTCTTTGGTAACAGCGGCAGGTGGTTAGGAAGCTGCATAATAAACTCGTTTTAAAAAATCCTGCTAATTCATTATTTAGGGCAGTGAGTAATGCAAAATACCAAGCACATATGCAGAGATGCTAAAAAAAAAAAAAGAAAAACAAGTGAAAAAGCTTCTGCATTCTCTCTCTCCATCTGTATGTACATGGCTATCAGCTGGCATTGTTCCTGCTCCGTCGAGGCCCCCCGAGAAGGCAGCTGCTGTTGCTGCTGCGCTCTCCTCAGGACACCACCGAGGGGGAGTGGCTGTGGTTCACCATGTGATTGGAAGGGGAGGAGTCTGGGCTGCCAGACCCGCTGCCCTTGGCCTTGATCTGCAGCCAGGTCTCACCCAGCGCTTTGGCAAAGTGGTCGTCCACAGAGCCAGTGATGGACACAGAGTTGGCCGCCGGCTCTGGCTCCCTGTAGTTTTTGCCCAGGCTGCGGCGGAAGTGCTCCTCGATCACCGGGTCGCAGGCCGTGTTCGCTGAGGAAAGGGCCAAATGTTAAAATGCTACATCATATCAAATATTCCATCTTCAATGTTTCTACGTCAAAAAAAGCACAAATATTGCGGAACCTGAATAGGAATTTTCTCTGCTCATTACAATACCCAGCCCTTTAACAGCTAACGTTAATAAAATCCTTGCTTTGTCAAAACAATTACTTTCTTTGGTTTACATTACAGCACATCCCAACTTTGAAGCTCAAGACAATAGATCAACTCAAAATTCTCTGCTTTGAGCATGAATGTGGCTTCATTGGCGCACTCTTACGGCGCTACACAGTTTGTGTAGGATGGCTGTTTCAAAGTACAGTAATGGTTTTCAGCTGAGGACCCTTTAGAAACTCAAAGGGAACCACATGACTACATGCCCCTTTGACTGCCTAATAAAGGTGCACTTCTTGAAAAAATGGTTTATAACAGATTTCCAGCTCGTTTATAAGAGTTTCACAGCTTAAGTCAGTTTTAACATTTGACTGCAGATCCATACAGCACTCAGTCTGCTGTGGTGTGTTGTGCTACCAAGAGAACATGAACTTAGATCTTGTCCTTTTGGTGGCTCAGCTTTCCCCAGAGATAACATGTCAATAAACTACGAAGTCGGTAGCTTTCATTAATACACAACAACAAGAACCCTGAGCAAGTGCCTGCTGTTCTGCTAGTCCAGTATAGCCTCACTACAGATGGGATGATGTCACAGTAGCTGTGCATAAACCCCTCTGGAGAATTAAAAAAAAAAAAAACTACTTTTTCCACGACCTTCTCTGACTTCTGCCTCTTCACTGAGCCAAGGCATAAACCAGCTATGTAACTCAAATTTCTGATGATACAAAGAACGTACTTTGTCATATCTAGCTTGTTCACATCTTTACTGAAGCAATAAGCCATCAGGTTGGGCACTTTCAAGGATAATATACAAGCTATTTGGAAAATCACCTATGTTGCGTGGCTTGCAAGAATAGAAATTGTGCAAGACTCACTGTTGGACGGCCTCCTGTAACTGAGTGACATGCTGGAGGTGCAGCCATTGTGCGACACGGTGCAATGAGACAGGTTGCAGTTGCGGTTGTTTGCAGACACGCAGGTAATGACTGAAGGACGATTCTACATAGACAGACAGATTAATTTGCTTAGAGAATTAAACCAGCACCAGAAAATTCCCCTGCAGGTTATAAACATTTCCGGTAACATACTCACCTGCTGGCGCTCGACTGGCCCTGGGCTGTGGGGCACTGCCCCACAGCGCACTACATCTCCACTGTTTTTGGTCAGCGCGAGCGGCTGGTCCATGCCCACAATGGGCAGATGGCTGTAGACATGGTTGCCGTGGATAGGCAAGCCAGGGGCAACACTGGAACGTTCAATGGGACTGCGGCTACGGTCACGGGGGTCCTTGCGGTAATCACCATTAGCTGGCTTGCCCCTGTGAAGCACAAGGCAGAAAGTCTATTGAGCCATATTTACACAAGACATATACATGTGTACATACTATATGTAAGAACTCCACAGTTCCCTCTCAGATTCATCACACAATCAACAGACTTGCCCTTCCATTCCAGGAGAGCAACAGCTGACATTGATAATGAGCTCTACATGTATGCAAACTTCCCCCACAGAAAACACCCTCAATGGACACTGCATATGTATTATTACTCTTAAGAGACATCAGAACTCCAAGTCAACGTGAGCAGCCCACCACAAAAAAAAACGAAAAAAAAAAAAAAAACAAGTGTGCATGAAATGAGCTGCACAAAAATAACTACATTAAAGGAGCTGCAGAACATGGAAACTTTAAAACATGTTGAACGTAACTCCATGTCTCCATTTCTCCATGAAACACCATTCCAGAGGGTTCTTTACATCAAAGCACTGAAAATTCTGACAGATTCGGATTCCCCAAAACCAGGTTTTGCCCCCGGAATTTAACTGCTCACAGAACAGCGAATCTTTGATGCTGCCACCTGATGCAGAGGTAAATGCAAAGAAAGTGTGATGCCAAGAGGCTCAATTTAGGTACTGGGCCCTGCTGGCCTCAGTGCTAGAAATAATCTGTTGCTAGGCAACCAGACTACTGAGGAAAGCATCTGCACCACATGGTTACACCCCCCGGAAACATCTTTCACCTAGGAGCAAATGGCCACCTGGTAAAAGGAAGCATTACTGTGAAGAAGCTCTGACCAGTAGAGAAAATGGAAGAGCAAAACATCCACCCCATGCAGTTTTATCCCATTCTATTAATGTGAGCTACCCACGTTCTACAAAACCTGCAGTTTGGACATTGCAGGGATACAGGTACAGCCCACCTGGCTGCACCCATTTAATCAGTAAAGGCAGATGAAAGCACCACAAGAATGACAAAGATACAGGTCATTGGGAGCAATTTAATATTATTTACTATACTCACTGTTAATGTGCTACATTCTTCATACAATGCTGCATGTACACTTGAGCCCACCATCCCAACTGTGTTTTGGTTACTTGCAAAATCTCATACTATACACATTAAAACTGTTTAAACAAATTTGTTTATAAAGCCATAAAAATAAACACATCAAGAAGGAAACAATTGTACGCCCATATTGTGTGCCTTAGGCAAAAAAGAATAATTTGAACTGCAAAGCAGGACTTCACTAAACACTCTACACGCTGAGAATGTAGAAACTGAGACCCTGCACCCACTGGCCTCCCCATGTGTGCTAACTGTGCTAATGGACTCTTAAAGTTGGTTAGGACATGCTAGCAGTGGGTGAGACAACAGTAATATTTACATTCTCACCAGTGGTTTTCTTGCATCTCTAGGTGAACTAGTAAGACAGATGAGAGAAAGGAGGGGGTGGGAGTATTTATAACACGTAATTACTCCTGCTTTTAAAAAATGCCCAAAGACCAAGAGAGAAAAATGAGCAGCAAATGAAAAATATGAAGCTACCATCTGTTTTGATTAAAAACAAGGATAAGTGTGGGGATAGGGGGGGTGTTACCAACCTAACTTTAATCATTGCCAAAAAAGCACAGAGACCCAGAATCCTCCCACAAGAAAAGCCAGGGGCCCCTGAAACTTGGCAGGCTGTCCAGGGAGGAAGGGGGTTTAAAAAAAAAAAAAAAAGGAGGAAAGGACTCAACAGCCTGGATGCCCCTTCAAAATAAAAGCATCACATCCCTACCTTTCTGTGTGTGTGTGTGGGAAGTAATGACAATGTGTCGTACAGCCACAAGTTACCAGGCAAGATGAACTGTACAAAGAATTCTAATGGGATGCGGGGAATCATGAAGCAGCAAAGAAAATTGTAGGGGAACTCCAAAGTTAATGAATGTTCCTGTTTTTTTTATTATTTTTTTTTATATGAGCCCATTAGTTATGAACAACATGCAATTTGTGGCATGCCTGAACAGTTATTTAAAAGGATCGATCCATTTTAGAATTGGGAAAAATCCCACATGGCACAAATGATAAAGAAACTTCTGCATGCTATTTAAGAACATCTGTTTAAATTTAACCATCATGCTGCTTTTTCTCAGGCCTTACAAGGAACCTTAAGTCACAGTCAATCTGCCAGGTTGTCCGCCATATAGATGAAACAAGAAAAAGGTTTTTAAAAAAGAAAGAAAGGAAAAAAAAAAAGTGGCTTCCTTCCACAGGTGGCTGGAGGTTTAAATAAACAAGGAAGGGGTGAGCACATGTCAAAACGGCAGAAGCATTAGCTGAATTTACTTTTTAGCTCGTTTGCTAGATTGACTATCCCATTACAATAGATACCTCAAAAAAACAAAACCTTGGTACCCCAGTCATACCTCCAAGTTGAATCTCTCCTTGAGAGATACAGGAAACATCTGGTAGAAATCAAGGAGAAGAGAAAACCGCAGGATGCAAACTTGGCCTCATGTGGCAAGTCCCTTAGCAACAGCAGGCCAGGGTCCCATCCGGAATCAGCCCCCTTCCCAACTTATAAACAATAATCTACAGGACTTTGTATTGCTTTTAAAACCTTTCACCATGCAATTACTCCAGAGACAATGACTTGACCACATATTCACACATATATAAAAACCACTGCAAATTTATCATGCTAAAACTATTTTATAGTAGGTCCACTGGGCCACACTCCCTTAAACACACACACACACACACACACACACGTAAATAAAATTACCAAATGCAAAGGTGATTTCATTTAAACAAGTGCATCACTAGGGCAACCAAGGGAGCTCCAAATGAGGACACTTCCCTCAAAGGAGCCCTTACAGCATGATGTAGGTTTGGATAATGTTTACAAGGCCAACTTCCCTGGCACAGTCTTGTAAATATTTTTATTATGGCTTTTGAAGTACAAATCTGAGGGTTTTTTTCCCCTTGTCCCTTCCACAGTTTTCACCATCCACTTGCACAGAAAATCAAAAGGAAGAGGTCCAACGCATGAATACATCTGTCCTGAACTGAGTCGGGTAACAGGAAATACTACATTTTATTAAATTTAATATCCCAGCCAAGATGAGACAGGTAAGCATTATAAAATCGAAGTCTCCAAAGAAGTGGTGCTCAGCAAGCGTTGCAATATGGAATGAGCTTAGAGTTCAACCGTGGCCATGCTGGCCCTGGTTTGAATCCCACCTTGTCTCATTTGGCCAAAGCAGCAGGAAAAAGCTTCTCCAGCACTTCTCTGCCAGCAGCATAGAGATTCTTACTGCAGCAGTGAGTGGTTGCCAAAGGGGGCACCTGTAGGGGGCGGATTACAGCAGAGGAGTTTGTAAATGATGATGCAGGAGGACTTTTATGGCAGCAGGGGGAGCCTCCAGGGAGATAGGCCAGCACAAGCTTCCACTGCATATCGAGTCTACAGGATAAGGAGGCCTTTGTTTTCAGCTTGACTGTGGAAATGAGAGAACCCCCCCTCAGCTTGACAAAAAGACCACTAAGCATCCCAGGGACCATATAGTTCAGAGCAACAATATTTAATTCAGATATGGGATTAAGTTAACTTTCTTTCAATTAAGAAATTGAAAGGTTTGAAAATTGTATCATGAGAACCCCCAAGAACAAAGTTATTTTATTCCACCATTTCTTATATTCATGTGTCATTCATGTAAAGAAGGGCCTGTCTGTTAAGGCAAATTTTATGAACACAAAGTGGATCCTGAATTTAAAAGGAACAGCTGTCAGCCATTTCAAACAATTCACCTACAAATCTACAAAGGCTCAAGAAAAGAACCTGAGTGACACACCACTGGCAGATGGGCCTGTGGTGGGTCAGATGAGCTAAAAGATCAAGAGATGGGGCATAGCCTTACCACACTGGATCTCAAATGGCTCTTGGAAAACACATTCATCCATCTTAAAAAGAAAACCCCAAACAAAAATACACCAAAATAAAGAAGTAGAGATATGTTACAACAAGCCATGACAGAAAAGTTGGGTGTAGTAATGCATCTTTCTCTATTTACAGTCCAAAACAATGGCATAAGGTCAACAGCAAATCACTTTTTTAAAAATCCTCAGTTTGCTTCTTCAGCACATTCATTCTAAAAAATTCATTTTGGTCATGTTCACATTTTGTCATGTGGAGGACTGATTGTGTGTGGGCAGATTTGCACAATATGATATTTCAAACCCTCCTGACGTGGTTGTCAGCAGCCACTTATTCCACCCTCCCAATTAATGCAAATTGTAACCACATGGCACAAAGCGAAGTTCATAATGATACACATCCATTTTAAACAGTGTTACAGACACTGAGCGGTTTCTTTACACTTATTGGAAGTAGAAGCTGCTGGAGAAACCACAGTGGAAACAAATCGTGGGAGGGAGAATAATCAGGCCCTCTTTCTGAAAGTGGTATCTGTGCCGAGACTGGCACTGGGCTGCACATGTGCCCCCAGTTCCCTTTTGTCCCAAGTGCCATGGATTCTGCATGCATGCAAAATGACCC
This sequence comes from Arapaima gigas, assembly GCA_900497675.1. Lineage (NCBI taxonomy): Eukaryota > Metazoa > Chordata > Actinopteri > Osteoglossiformes > Osteoglossidae > Arapaima > Arapaima gigas. The sequence continues at coordinate 908,642 of UFQX01000081.1, forward strand.
ATTTAAACTAGACAGAACTGGTCTTAAAACAAATCAAGTTCAAACCAGAAGTTTGGGTATGAACATGTCAGAAAAAGTAAGGTCATGAGGGGATTGCATCTGCAATGCACACTCAGTTGCCACAAATTCATATCAAATTAAATGCAAAGAATTAATTAATCTCTCATGCCCACGTTTTGTTAAAACAATCAAAAAAACCGTCTACCTCTTTCAGAGCCATGCTGAACAAGTTGAAGGTCTTAATCAAACCCTCCAGCTTGTGGTCAGTTTTGCTCACCATCACCATTCTGCCTCCTTCCAGCACCATGAACACCAGTGCATCACCCAGAATTCCAAAGCAGTGAAACAGGCCAACTCTACCCAGCACCACAGCGAGATATTTGACGATAAATAGCCACGTCTGTGCGTCCCATGACCAAACACTAGCCCTTTCGAGCAGGCAGGAATGTGAGGAATTCATGGCAGCTGCCATGAGAGCATGGTGAGGCACCATGGATGGCCCTGAGCTCCAATCAAAGCACTGGAACGCATGGAATCCCAGGCCTCAGCGCCATGCCAACCATCGGAGATTACTGAGGCACGAGAACCCTTTGGCAGCATTTTCCCCTCTTCCAAGGAAGGAGGGAATTCACTGCTCTGTAGATGGGGAGCACTCATGTATTAAAAACCTCCATACTACTTACTTTGTACTAGATTTTAACACTGATATATCAGGTAAAATCATAATCACAGTGCCCAAATCTGACCAAGAACTGTGCTTTTGATCAAATTTATAGCAATTTGTCATTTTATTATTGCTTTCCTGAGCTGATATCATTCAAAGTTACAAAATATAGGAACTATATTAAGCTGGAAATTTTAATAGCACAACTTAAGTTGTGAATTAGCTTGAACAACTATGCTATAAGTTTTCAATAAGTTACCACTAGTGACAAAACTGTGGGTACATACAAGTGTATTAATTGGCACTTACAGCTGTGTGGCAAAAAGGCGACTCATCTTTGCCACATGCTCATTGTCACAGTCTCCATCATTGTCCACTTGGTCCCCACTGTGCTTCCTCTTGCTAGGGCTAATGGGTGAAGGGCCCGTTCTGTGGCCGGCCACAGTGGTCGTCATGGACACAGACTGCATCCTGGGGTCACCCCTCAGAGCTGCTTCACCTGCACAACAGAGTGGGATGTGATTGACATTAATGACTGTAACCAACAGCGTCTGCTAGATGCCCCCCCCCAACAAGACTGCCGAGCTAAGCGTCAAACTTGAGAATTTTTATAGTCAGGGTGTTTTCTCTTGCAGCTCTCTCAAGAGCAAAAAGGCAGCTGAATTACATTTAGGTTACAGTCCATGTCATTAGGCAGTGTGCTGTGCCTATTGAAGACTCTGTTCCTACAGCATAATTTAAAGACCAGCAATGATGCAATCTTAAGTTTACCATGACCAAGATTAACTTTGGTCTCCTCATAACAAAGCCCTCCACAGACAGCTATAAAGGGTGAAAACAACAATTAGCCAATAAGCTCAGCCTGTGCTTAAAACACCAGACGACCAAAAAAAAAAACCAAAGGACAACCACTAATAGTAAACAGAGAACAAAAGGGTTTGCCTGCAGTAGTAAGACATCGTCAATTTTGTACTTAGAGTTCTTCATCAAACCTGGACAGTGTTTAAGTGATCTTAGCGCAGAAGCCTCAAGAACACAGTAGACAGAGTGGGAGTGATACAGGAAAATTACCACTGGCAGCCACCTCCTATGGGGACTTTCCACTGGGCAAAAATTTCACAAAATCCAAAACTTTTTACTTTTTTCAAAGCAGGAAAAAAAAGTGCAAAATGTGAATTTTATGTCTCCTGTAAATATTAGTATAACAAATGCAAACCACTATCAAAACATTATCATGTACAGGCCCTATGGTGAGGCCTTTACAGTAGAGATTTTGAATAACTGCTAAAAACCATATTCCAGAATTTGGCATTCCCTAGTATCACCCTGAAAGTTACTTATTTTGTGTGGCTCATGCTTTAAACTATCCCTCAGAAAATTACAGCAGCACCAGGCCAAATTGAATTGGTAACCTGGTAATAAATGCACAGTGGTTAAGGACATGTAAACTAATATGGTTTATTTTTATTGGGAAAATATAAGTTTTGATGACACTTCAAAATATTTAAAATGTAATGAATAACACAAAAAATACAATTACAAATTATTAAAATGGAAAAGGTACAACCTGGCTTTCTCCGTGTAAAGAATGAGCCACACACAAGCTTCCATAACAAGCAGCCCTTTTTCCTGACTCGCATGTCTCCGCTCGTCTGACCGCGCACCATGGCAACCAAGATGACATCACTGTTTTGGGAGCAGAGAGGGCCGGTAATAAAGAGACTGCGGGCTACCCGATGAACAGTATTCGCCCACCTACAACACGATAGCTTATCTATGCTAGGTTCAAGTTTGAAGTGCTCAGAAAGAGGTGCTATTGTAAGTGCAATAATACACCACAGATACTGTAGTCCAGTTGTCATAATTTCTGCTCTTATGGAATCTACTGCAACTTTAAGGGACAAAAAACTATATTAAATGAAGTGGTTATATGTCCTATTTCAAGCAATATTTTCCCCTCAACACTAAGAATTTTTTAAACAAAAAAACAGGAGAGACTAGTTCTTTGTTTTTGTTGCCATTTTCTAATACTGCATGTACTACAGTAAAATTTTCCACAATGAAGGGGAAAATGAAGCAAATGGAGAAACAAACTATGCTAATTATGAACAATGCTAACTACTTTGACCATTTAAGAACCAACAAATTTCTGTTTTTTTAACATCACTAACATTCTCACAATCATTTTTATAGTTCCTATTTGGTTCTCTGCAACGAGGCACAACTGAGAACAATAAATGCACAGGTCTGCATCTGCCAGAGCACTGTGGCTAGGAGGAAGGCGCTCATTGGGGCTGGACAGGGGCCTAAATGGTACAGCAACCTTTGTGAGGAGCTGCTCTAAGAGCTACAAACATTATTATCTGTGTTGAGAGAGGCACATTAAATGTTTTGATCAAATGAAAGGCAGTCAGTCATTAAGTGCAAATGATCAAAGAAAACCTTTTCCTGGGACTTCAAACACAAAGCTGGAGATGAGATCGTGTTACGGTGATCACATACACCCCCTCGCCTGTGCTCACAGCCCAACACTGAAAAAGCACACAGCACACACAAACTGCTCCAGCTAATGATATTTTTGGCTTACATTCCATGTAATCTGAACTGACCACCAAAAATGCCTTCATTTTCAGATGCATGAATATTCCATTCAGAATGAAAAGGAGAGAAAAGCAGACAATTTGTTTACTTAGGTAGAAAACATATAGAACGTGATGTGGTTCTGAAAGGTACTAAATCCCTGATCTATTTGCGATTAAACTTCAGCTTTAACATAATATTAATCATTTCCTAAATTAAAAACCATGAGGACACCTGTTTTTGAATGAATAACAATCCTAATTCAAAGACACTGTGCACACTCCACCTTTCTACTCTGGGACACTTTTTGCATTTGTTCAGCAATAAAAGTGCAGCAGTCAGCACTAACACTGCTTTCCCCTTCCCTGCACCCCGCAGCCTCGGGTGATTTAATTTAGGCCCTGTTTTTAGGCATGCCGTCGCAGGCAGGTCGGCGCTGCTGCAAGCCCCAGATGTCGCGGCACTGACCAAGGGGCGGGCCTGTGGGTCAATGCAACCCTGGTGTTACTCCTGTCTGTCCCAGTAGAGCCCCAGTGTGCTGCTGCAATACCACAACCTGGCTTCTAATCACTTATTATGCAGCTCAAAACAGCCCTTCAAGAGGGGGGAGCTCAAACCTTGGACATTTTCTGCTTTTTTGCAATTTGCTCCCTAAGTCTTAAATTGTCAAAATGACCATCTTTCTATCACTCTTGAACATCAGCCCAGGACCTCCACACAATAGGGGAAAAAAATAAGAAAAATCCGATTTAAAAAATCATCCAAAACACTCTCTCAAAACCTGATCAATCATTCAAACCTGGGTAATCAGTCATACCTGAATAAAATGAATCTATCCAAAAAAAAAAAAAAAAAAAAAAAAAATACACTGGTATAAGATGTACAATTTCCTGCAATTTGAACCATAGTGTGTAATGATGCATGTACCCAGTGCGTAGTGCGTACAGGTCAAGAATATTTTTGAAATGTGTTATTTATCTGGCACACTTAAAAATAGCAGGCAGTATGCCACAGAGCATGCAGAAGTAGCTGCAATTGTGTATTTCCATCCCTTGTCACCAAGTCATGTGGCCAGCATGCAGGAGGAAGATGTTCCGACTGGCAGAGGGAACACAAGCCTGGCCAGACACGCTAAGTGGGGAGGGTCAATAATTAGCCCCAATGAGCAATAACACCCCTTTAAAATAGATCCTAGAGAGTGCTCATGCTATGTTAAACTCTCGGCCACATGTTTTTCTGCTGAACCTGCCTCATTGATTTGCCAGTTTATCTTTGGTTCCTTATCTGGAGCACAGAGTGAAGCAGACTGAAGGAGAAAAAAAGTATGTTTTGCAGCCAAAAATAAAAGTATTCTATCCCTGACCATTAAAACTCAGCACAAACAAAGCCACAATCAAGCAATTAAATATATACTAACACTGAATTTCTATCCCTATGACTAATATGTATGAAGCCACTTAAGAGAAAAAACAAAGTCTATTTTGTGCCACTATGGGAATAACTAAATAACTGTTAAATAGGTCCACACTCTAAAGTAAAAGAGGACTTGGTCATTTTCAATGGACTACAAGATATTTGCATTGCAGAACGAACTTCAAAACAACCAGCAGCCAACATACTCAAAGAAAATGGGAAAACACCACAAAGTACTGAACTGTATTCTGAAGATCAGTCGTATTTATTTGTCAATTTTTTAAGACATACAAAAGTGACTGCAAGCGTCACAGAAAAAGCATGGTACATTTCAATGGAGAAAGAACTGGTTACGTGTGAGGCAATTATGATTGATACCATACATTATAGTGCAAAGTATGAGCTTCTAAGGTTCCCTCCCAAAACATGAAAAACTGCTATAATATCCTGAAAAAATCTAACGTTGTCAAACGCCTAAAAAGTAACTACATACAATAAACAAATTCCTTCTGCACACATCGTTCCCAGGTCTAATTTACTTACTACAGGGAGGCATACCACTAAATACTTTACATCAACATTGCAATTTCTATTGTAACATAATTCATATTGAATTTAAAATCAAACTTGGAAAGGTACAAGTTTAGTTTTTACAAATTCATGCTGCTTCAGTTGCTCTGTGTGTCCAAGACTGGAAGCTGGAGACAACTCAACAATCAACCTCTAATTCTACTCAAAACCAGTCTCACAGGAACATGATAAGAACAAGGGTCACATAACTTGAAAGGTGCCCTTCAAGACAAATAATGTAATTGTGTGACATATGGAAAATCATATATTCAGACATCACTAGCACACCTTATTTAAAAAACAGAAAAGGGAGTGGGTACAGTCTACCATTGTAACAGAGACAGGTACATTTACAAATGACTTTCTGCAGAAAGGGAAAATGTATCATACTCCCATATTAGCTCCTGGCTCCTGCACAGGTCCTTGGATACAGGGGGCACAAACAGGGCCACCACTGTCTGCTCTTCATCTTCCCCACCAGGAGGAGACACAAGCCTGGGCACAGTGCACATTGGTGACCCACAGGCCAATATCTTGTTTCTACGTCTGACAAGTTGACGGCCCACAACAGAAGGACAGCATGACAAACTGCAGCAGGAGTTCCTGTCCGACAACACAGTCCTTCACAGTGCCCTTAAAAAACACAGAATACAGTCCTGCCTTCAGCAGCCCTTCCCCCATGGTACAGCAAGCAAAAACAAGGAGTTCACTGTGCAGAGTACTCTTATCTTACACTGGCCATCATCTGAGGAGCAGCACTTTTGAGGATTTACATTTACTTATTTAGCAGAAGCCTTTGAACAATGTGATGCATAACATTAGTTTACAAACCTAAAGTACCTAAAATTAAAACATCATTTCACAACAATTACTCTGCTCAGGAGTATTACAACATCGACAGAAGTGGGATTTGAACAAAGGACCTTCCCTGCTGGTTAATCAATGAACTCAGTTCATTGAAGTTCTTTAATACACATAAACTGGTTCTTTATAAACAGTAAAGCACAGGGCCTTTAGTCACTGCACAGACTCTGTAGAGAAGGGACAACTCCAATCATTGCTCAAACATCTCCAATATAAGTAGCTGACCACTTAACCACCACAGAAATTTCAACATTTCAATCATATATAAGGAAACAAAGTTCAAAGTTCAGCTAGGGGGGGTCCCCAATGACCCATCACATTCATAATTTTTAACCTTTAACTATGCCCAAGTCAGAAGATCAGCTGATAAGAAATGCTATCATGAGAAATCATTCTAACATATTACAAACAATCCAAAGTGCTGATATTACTGGGAAATTTTTTTTTTTTTTTTTTTTTTTTTTTTTAAATTTCCTCTTCCCCTTTTGTAAATCCCATTAGGCTCCTCTTTTATAAACTCTGGACAGAAAGAAAAATGAAACAGGAAATTAACTTCCATTATCAGTCCATACATTGATAGGTCCACAGACTAGTTAATCTGACAATTTCCCTCAGAAAAGATTAAAAATTCACTGCACTAGGTGGCACTTTAAAGCTTATTTATATTATTACACTTCATCTTACCTTTTACATCACAACTTATGTCAGTCAACTTCACAATAATATAACCATTTATACAGCAGTCTATTTAAACGGCATCAAATTCAGGTAACACCGTGACCAAGGGCTCCTGCTTGGGCTATAGCAGGAGCAGAACTGGAACCAACGACCTTCAGAGCCACTGCCTCAACATTGCCCCGTTAACTGCAGTCAACAAACGACAACTGGCGAATTTCTACTTTTCTTGCTAGTTTTCAGCGACACAATACCAGCAGTGCGTGTTTCACTGTTAACGTCTGTCAAGAGGCCACAGACTGACCCGACATAACGGGACTCTTGAAACAAGTTTCCACAGGACACCAAACCTCCGACACAGCAGCACTGAGGTGCGTCTACAGACAGGTCCATATACACATTGTATAGCGCTGCTACCGCAAAGTCCTCAGACACACACAGTATCATATACAAAAAAAGTGTCAAAATTTACAGTTGTCCATCTATGGTCCCCGCGACTCCGCTAAGCGTCGCAACCGCAGCGATACGTGGCAAACTGCTCCTGCTTCACTACTGTGCATAAAGTTACTGGGTTTTATCCACGACTGTCTTACACAACAAAAAGTTAAATAAAACAACCAGCCTGAACACACCGTGTTGTTTACCTTCATAGCAAAGAATGCCGATGTTGTTGTTCATCTTGTCCAGGTACTGGTAGTTCAACAGGTCCATTGTGGTGACGAGCATTTACGGGCTGTAGCAAAGGACCAGCCTGCCTGCCTCCGAGTTGAAATCACAATAAAGCCGAATTAAAGAGCAGAAAGAGGCGAGGAGGCAGAAAGACTGTTACAGACTGCGCCCGGTCGGCAGAGGCCCAGCCTTCGGCCAACTTTTCCCCTCAGAGAACAACGGGGCAAAAAACACCTCAACCCGTCCAGGGTTGATAAATCTGGCAAAAAAAGACTCGGATCTGACTGAGTTCCCACAGTTTTATGCTCCTTGGAGTTTAAACGTGTTGGGGAAACTCGATTTTTTTCTCCTTTTTGTTTTCAGAAACGGAGGACAAAGGGGTCGCGTCAGTTCTCACAGCCCGCTGCAAGCCGACCGCGCGGACGCGCACGCGACGCCCGCTCTCGCTCCTCTGGTAGGAGCCGCCTCCCGCCACCCCCACACCGCCGAGCGCGTGGGCCGCTGCGGTGGTCACTGCGCAGGCGCGCCGAATCCCTCGAGCGCCTCGAATGTCGGGGATTTTTTCCTGCGCGAGGCCGCTGAGGGGGTGGAGGAGGAGGGGCACTGTGTCAAAATCCACTGACAGGAAACAGCGGAGTCTTGACGAAAAGGAGGGGGAAAAAAAAACAAACAAAAAACTAAGATGTCTGTTTAGTGCTTTTTTTTTTTATAACCAAGTGCATCCACTACAGATAACGCATTTGTCTGGGAAAGTTAAAGCGCTCTATTTAAAGCGACACGACAGCAGCTACATCCCACTGTTGAACTTGACTCTCGTCATTCCCAATGTTATTGAAAATTCGCGAGTGTGCAAACATCTGCCGAAGTTCCCGCAAAAACGACTAATTTCATTTTAGTCGGTGTCGTATTTTTGCGGGATCACGAACTGCAGAGGAGGCCGCCGTTGCACGCTTCCCTCGACCAACCACACACCGCGAAGAGTGGCCATTTTCATCTTCCATCTTTAGCCACCTGCACGGTACGAGCAGGTCTTAAAAAGCATGACAAAATCGAGCAAATTTCACATCAACATTAAGAGGAAACAACATCACTTATTTATCAGGATATGGGAAGCTGGGACTGCAAGTTTAATCGGCAGACGATAAGCGCCGTGCTCAATCTTGCACGTTCAGTTTATAACGGTACTGTAGCGCCGTCTGGTGGCAACGCAGACCAGCACTCTACTGCCCTCTAGTGACGCCACGTGCAGACGCTTCTCGTGCCCCTGCGAAAAAGGCCATTCGACCCCAAAGTAGTTCCCGAAAAGTGTCTTATCTCAGAAATGGTTTCTGGATGCTAGAGGTTTTATAGTCAGCGCTTTATATCAAATTTTATTGTAGAACTACTCAGGAAAAGTGTCAGCAGCAACAGCTCACTTGGGCCCAAGTTGCACTTGCACAACTACAGCAGGGCTCAATGCCACTTACTGCGAATCCTTGTCAGACCAAATTTTTGAAGCAGCTCACTTTCCACACTGCAGCTGCAACACCAACTGTTTGAACAAAGAGGGTTTATTAAAAGATGAATTTTAAAACTTAGAGCCCCCCCCCACCCTAGGGCTGTTTTGAAAAAGGGACAGTTTCCTTTCTACGTCAGCATCCACTCACTACACCACTATTACTCAACCAACACTGCTGTGTGCATTATAATTATCCAGAGGAATATTGGCAAGAAAAGCTGATCATATTCTCAGAAAACTGAATTGCCACTCCTGAGAGTCCAGACGGTCACTATCAGTACGCAGGACATTTACCCAAGTCGGGACCTGTTTTAAAAGAAGCTTGTTGATCAGATACAAATGCAAACTAGACAAGAAATATAAGAATATACCAAAAACATTGTTGGTTGTGGATTTTGTAGTTCATATCTACAACTACAGAAAGTAAATACATTTTTTCCTCCATGCCTGAAGCAAACAGATGAGCAAACACTCAACGTGGTAACCTCAGTCCATCTGCCAAAGCACTTTCAAACTCAAAAATGTGGCAAAATTACCAAGAATTACTGCTTCTGGACATTGTTCAGTTAAAACCTACAAACCTACCAGCCATGGGGGTGATAAAACATAAAAATGTTTCTTCCTGCATAACATGCAACCCAAATACAAAATCCTTGGCATTTCAAACTTCAAAGCCCTAATGTGTTCCCAGCACTTCGATGACACATGCGACCTGCACAGACTGGGACTTAAACACGTGTTTCACTTGCATGTAGCCCAGGGTAGGGCCTGATTCAAGTCCTGACCAGAAAACCCAGTAAAGAAACAGGGAGTGCCAGTCACCTCAACACGGTGCCTCCACTCTGTGTGTCCAGACTTGTCTCCCATGACCTTGCTTCCTCATTGCTTAAGATCCTTCTTAAGGCAGGAAATCTTTCTGAAAACATGCACAACATGAGGGATTTCAGAATGAAGCAAAATGAGGATCAGCACTGTGTTCTCAAAGGCTAAGTCTTGCACATTGCCATTAAATAAAAAGGATAATGTGCACACATGCAGAAAGAATTAAACTGTCAAAACATCCCTGTCCAGGACATGTGGAGCTGCTGAGCTAAGTAATGTGTCCCAGAGAAAATATTTACAAACCATTTCATATCCTAGTAAGTAATGTCAACATCCTTTGATCAGTAATTTTGATGAGAGAAACTAAAAAAAGTTGCTCTACAGAAAGACTGCATATGTTAAGTTTCAGATTGTTTATAATTATATTTAAATCTAAATGCATAGTCTAAGTTTGCAAAGGCGCAAAACAAAATAAAAACTTAAGTGGAGAAAAGAGACGTGTTGACAGACGAGTGGCCCTTCCCAGCAGCGTTGCCATGGCTACATCCCAGCCCCACCACAGCTGATGCAACCCCACACCCCAACAGTGGACCAACGTGGGGGTCGAGTCGCAACACAGAACAGGGAGCAACATACACACCCCTCTGCAAGCAGGAGGTGTGTCCTCTGTACATGAAGCAGTGCAAAACTGAGAAATCCTGGAGTCACATCCTGCATGTTGGCCTTATTATTGCAGTATAAGTTCTTCCATGTTTGTTCATTCGCCAGATACATTAGAGATCAGAAAATTTCTGATACTGATCATATTTTAAAAGATGGGGAGAAAGAACCTCTGACACTGATCACATTTGAATCGATTATAAAACCTCTGACATTCATACCTCAGAAGTTTTACAGACTTGTCATGTTTGCACAAAAATTCTAAAAATGTTAACGTAATATAACTACAGCAACCTCATAACATGCAATTAAAAGGCTAAATTAAACTCCTTAAGACAAATGGCAAGAAAATAACGTGTTCTAGATCTTTCTTGCAATGCTGACCTCAGTCAACTTATAACCCTGGTAACCCTAAACTGACAAAACCAAGTAGTGCATCGGAGGGATTTATTTTTAACCAATGCAATGCTTTTCCACTGACCTCTCTCATCACCGAGATTACAGACTTTGCCTCTAACTTTACTCTCACTTGCAAAGCGGATTAGAGGCCTCTATTCACACAGAGGGCCTGGTCCCCAACAGACACCCCCCCACCTCAGTTCAATGGTAAAGAAAACGGTTCCCATTGGCTAAAGAACGCCATTGTCTCAAATTTCACACACTCTGCAGAACATCCAAGCCAAGTGAGAACAGTGGCCCCATTGAGTGCACTTGCTTAATCCATTGTCTTGGACTGTGGGTAGTTTAAGGGGACAAGGACCCACAAACACAGTATAATTGGAAAGGCTCAGTCAACACTATGTGACTAGCCCGGTCTCCAACAAGTGAATAACATGGTAAAAAAAAATAAACCACAGACAATACAGCCATTCAGAATGAACTGTGAAGAATGGCATGTATATGCATTACGGTTAATATCTGAATACCCAGCTATCCATTTACCCATAATGCATAGGAGCGAACAGGTGTGTCTACAGGCACAACAACCCCCTGGGCAGCATCTTGGCCCCAGGATCACCAGACTGGTCAGTTCTGCCTCAGTATAAGAGCTTTTAAAGCATGAGGCCACATCTGGGTAACAAGCTGCAGAGGGATTAAAAAATGTATTCCTGGTGTTGATCCAGGAACTGCGACTCAGATCCTTACTCTGAAATTACTGAGAACGTGAACAAGAAGAGAACATTAGCAGGCTGTGAATCGTGGTTATCAGAATAACCTCCCGTACACAGTTCCATAAAGAAACCTCAAAACATAAGACAACAAAACTAAAACAATGCACAACTCGACACAGGGACCGCAAATGAAGACTAAGAATGTTACAGCTGCAGCTTAGGAGTCAGATCTGCTCTGAAAACAGTGCAAGTTGTGGAGCTAATAAAAAAATAATTCCCTTGAAGCCATTTCAAACAAGAAGGTCTATTGTTCACAGAATGCAGGTTCTGTGTTGTGCAACAACGGTGAGATGATTAATTATTATACAACAATTCTCTGAATTTCCACAGCTAGCGGGGACAGAGATGTGTATTTATGTGCAGCGATATGAGGTAAGCTCCTCAGTTTGGAAACCTAACAAATTCCACTGACTAAAGCCCTTAGCATTTACCCCACTATACCAGACACATCCACAACTTTGACAAACACATCCCAACGGTTTCAAGACTTTCACAACAAAATAACCAAGGCCAAATTATTTGGGATTTTGTACCTTTACAAAAATAAGAAAAAAAATACTCAGAGGGGTTCCCTCCAGCTGCAGCCTGATCAGAGGTCAACAACATTGGGGCAGCAGTCAGCACACAGCCAAGAAAGGAACTCACTGCTTTGCTGCTGGGATCAAGATCACACACTGCTGCTTCAGCAAATTCTTCAAGATCCAAAGAAAAAGCCCAACCCACAACTAAGATGAGGCCTAAACACAGACACCTGTGGGCACCATACAGCTCCAAGCAACTGCTGTCACCAACACACAACATAACACATTTAATTCATGAGATGATGTGGACTTTAATGTGTGCCGCCTTATTAAGATTAAGAAGTCAGAATTAGCTTACAGCCAGCTAAAGGCAGAAAAATTGTGACCTTTTCACAGGGTAAATAAACATCCCAAAACTGAACACATTAGGATTCACAAGTAGGATTTTTTCTAAGGTAAAAGCAGAGGTTGCAAAAAGCTTAATTTTTTTTCTTATCTGTCCTCATGGAATAAAGGTAGGGCACACAGAGTAGAGAATGTTCCAGAACAGTTGACATGGACTCTGACCTCACAGTGATGGCTCTCACTCCTGTTGTCAGCCTTGAGCCATCGACTTTGTTACAGGAAGCTGCTCGGCAAAGAAAGGCCTAGAACATCGCAAAGATCACCTTCATGTAAGCAGAAAATGTTTAAAAGCAGCTCTGGATCACATCTTTCTAAACAAACGGAATCCCAGTCCACTCTTTGGAAGACAGGCTTTCGGAGAGTTCCACACCTGAACTGCAGGAATACGATGCTGCTATTGTAACTGGAGCCTGGAAAGCGAGCTGAAAGGTTGTGTTTTAAAAAAAAAAAAGCTGGAAATACAACAGACACCAACTTGCAGGGCTGGAACAGTGCTGGACACCCTCTCCTCCATGGGTTACCCCTTCTTGTGTGCCCTGGCTACCGGTCAGATGGCCATACTAACTTCCATATGCCTCATTTTCAGAACACCACCTGCCACCCCTCCAACTTTCCAGGGCTTGAAGTTCTGAGTCTAGCTAGACAGCACAGAATCTCCAAAATACAGTGGAACAGCTGTAACTTGCCCTTCCTGACCCCTCCTCCTCACCAGGCTCCTGGTATACACTGCAGGGCTCAACCGTCACTATTTCAACCTCCCCCGCCTCCCAGCATGCCCATACAATCTGCTCTGTAAGATGGATGCTCACATGAAACCTGAGATCCAGAACGCAAGTATGGGAGGCCATAGATTGTCAGTGTTCCTTCTGCAAAACGGCAGCAGAAGCTCAAGTAGCAAACTGCAGGTTTTACAGCATAAACTGCTGCCCAGGCAGTAGAATGAGGGGCATGTCTAGCTGGAGGTCTAGCTCACATATCCAACGAAACACCTGCTCTCTACTATTAAGTGGAGCAGGATACACATTTATTTACAAAAAAGGTATTATTATTTGCATTTTCTAACCCCTGTTATTTCCTAATGAACAATACACAGGTCAAAGCTTCATGGAAGAGCCCATAGAGTCCAACAAGTTTCCCCTCAGCCTACACAGATACAGTAGCCCTTTTTTGATGCCTCAAACTGCCTCCAAAAAGCCACATGAGTAACAAAGAGCCTTTAGAATGAAAATGGTAAATCAACTTGCGTGCACAGTTTTGGTCAAGCAGGACTGAGTTACCACAAACACAATGTGAACAAGAGGCCAGAGGCTTCATGAAGAAACCAACATCCCCAGGCAATGAAGCTCCTCTGCTCCATGCAACTGGAATATCAGAATCTAGGCCCTTCCACTATCCTATCCTCTGTGCCTAAATACACAACAGATGAAATGAGCTGTGTAACAAATCAAAAAATATCATTTATCATTTTAAATTTGTTTTTAGTTTTCTTTAAAACCACTTTGTCTAATTTTGTCTGAGAACAAAATTTGCTGACCTGCATTGGTGTCAGAAACAATCACTGTCGTTATAATGCAAATCCATTCCATTTGCATGACTCTAAGAGCAGTATCATCACTTCCTGATAGCAACTGGCTATGACAGCTTGTTGACCTATGATGCAAAAGGAGAATTTTGTCTACAAACTGAAGTCCAAAAATACATATTGCTTCTTAACCATATGTACTGTATGTGTTATTACAAAATCTAATCCTGTAATTAAATTCTTAGCACCCGATCACCACAAAACACATCTCTCATATTCAGTAATAAATTCTTGAATTCTCTTCATTGCCCAGGACTGCCTGCATATGAGAGGTATATTGAAAGAACCCATCAGTGTGAAAGACCAAATGTAGGAGCCATGGATGAACAGGTACTACTTGCATGGCGTACCAACAGCAGCCTGAAACTGTTCCATGCATCACACTTATAGACATTAGAATTAATAGCACAGAGTCTGATATATTTTCACCTGTTTTCTTACTTAGTATAAAGCTATTTCTGCACGCTGCTGTGGTCAAACGGGACAGCTAAATAAATATTTTACTAATATTAATCATCTTTAATTCATTCTGTTATCCACAACTTTTCTCCAAGATAACTAACAATGTTGAGTTATTTTTCATTTTTTACCATTTATACAACTGGGTAACTTACTGTATCAATTCAGGGAAAGTACCTCAATCAGGGAAGCCACAGTAGAAACAGGAATTCAAATGACTGCCAAATCTTGATTTTACAAGGCTGACAACCTTATAATCTCATATCAGAAAAATAACTATACTGTTGCACTCAGTGTACTGATGGTTTCCTACCATCAGTTTGTTCACTATCTGCTGGTTAGAGTCGTGCTTCCAAATATGAAAACACAGCACTCTGTTCTTTACAGTTTTTTGATTTCATCACATGCTGCTAAGACTTATTCTCAACCAAAGCCCACAGACCAACCATCCAAAAAGAAAAAAAATAGAACGTGTGGATACGGCAGTAAGGAACAGCTCAAGGACATAAACCTGGCAGCTCTCCTAACCCCCTCCCTCATTCTCCCCAAAAGCGAGCTCAACAATTCTCGTCGTCTCAGTATCACCACACGTCATGTTTGTGGCTGGAGGGGCAAACAGTGGTGATGAGGTGTTTCCATTTGTACCTTCCGGTTTTTTGTCTAAGAAATGTAAAGCTGCAGTCATGCAAAAAGTCTCACACCCTGTTTCCAGAGACCTAAGAGAATTTGCCCATGTGCTTTTCAAGGAGCCCATTTCAACCACTTGTCATCTCATTAACATGCATAAGTAAGAGGAGATTAGACCTGCTCATGCACACTGTCATAAAATGATTCATAATTCCACCAGTTCCACTGATACAAAAGCCAGCAGTTTAGAATAAAATGTATTGCATCCTGATCTATATTAAAGCTGAGGCAGGACAAATGAAGTACATTGAAACATAAGATGTATATATACATTACCCATTTTATCACTTGAAAAAGCATCACAGTTGAATTTACGTTGACAGCAGTGTTTGTGGAAACTGCTATGAGTAGCATGGAGTTTTTTTTTGCCACCTACTTCCCTGTGAGCTTTTAACGGTCACCATCCTGATTCCCTGAAACCAGATTACACAATAACAAGACCTTTTTTTCCCCTCAGAATGAAGGTTCCGTCTCACTGTCAGACATACATTCAAATATTTGTGCTCCCAAAGAAAAGCATAACATAACATAGAGGGGATTAAGAGGAAGATGTACATGGTGAACACAGACATACCATCAGATTTTTGTAACACATCATTCCAAATTCCCACAGTTAAAACTTAGCTGAAAACCTGCTGTTAGCATCATGGTTTGGGGCTCAGAGGTGTCTACCTGAAACATCTTCTGCAACAGCAATCAGCCCTTTTTACCCAGTATTGGTGACTTGACATCTGCACAGCTTTGAAGAAGGAGAGGCAACCACCTCCCACACTTTTGATGATAGCTGCCCCGACACCAGCAGGATAGTGAGCAAGACCTCATGGAAAGTCAAAGACATATCCCTCAATAAGGAAAAAGTCTACAGAATGTCATTCCAGAAGAACTTCTGGAGAAGACAGCTCTACATGGAAAGGTCAACAGCTAAAGATGATCTTAATGCAGGTTAATACATATCCTGAAACTGTTAGAAGTAGAAAAATCAAGCTATACAATCTGTAATATGCTAATATCTTATTTTTGGAGGCCAATAGGAGTCTCTCTTTAAAATTATCTCCACAACTTTAGCCAACTTTTTCATGGATCATGGGGCCCCAATTGTTACCCATCACAAAACAAGCACGTCAACTGGAGAGCTTGATTGTTTTCGGTAAGAAAACAGCACCGACCTCTCTCTGCTCCATGCAAACCCTGACCTCTGACCTTCTGCACTGTGATGAAGTACTCACATTAACCCTATAACCTCTGGCACTCCTCCACCCAGCATATGTGTTTATTATTTCACTTTAGGCTCTACTAAAACTACTGATAGCTGTACAATTTATAAACAACAATGCAATGGCAACAGTAACGGCAACCAGTTCACAGAAGTCCCAAAAACTATCCACCATTACCATCACTAAATGTTATTTTTCTAGACAAAGAGCTTGAGTCACTGATAACCAATCACAATAAAAGAGCATAGACACACATGCACACAAACACAATGAAGAGAGCTTTGTGCACAGCATTTCGACACACACTACATATGAATGGAACCATAGAAAACAATGGCGGTCTTTTCACCAAACCTCCCAGCACATTAATGAAGAGCTCACTGCATACCCACCAAGAAAGACCAATCCATTTTAAAGGTTCCTCACTTTTCTTCAGGGTTAGTCTGACAGAATCATGCTGAAACGGTCCAGCCTGTATTAAGAAAACTTACACAAGTCAATGCTGAATGTACCATTTTCTTTCACACAGATGAGTGTTTCTAATATCTCTAAAGGTTCCAATATTACACAGAAGTACAGATAATACCATAAAATGCCATCTAGCCAAAGTGCTGCCAAACTACATCTGTCTCTCAAAACTGCCAAATCCTTTCCAGCATTCAAGGGTAAAGCAAACCCATTCCTTTCAGTCACATTTCCCTCCCAAGCTACTGACACCTTAACCTGTCACCATTTGTTAATTTTATAAGTATGTATTTTTCTAATTGTTTCTCACTTCTGCAGGTAGCTACTGGAATACATGTGCTAGGAAAATGGTGGAAGTAAATAATCAAGCTGTGCTTAAATAATTGTGCGTATGTATTTAAGCCGTGTATTTGTTGTGGAATGTACTTTGCTCAACAAATTGCATGTTCATTGCTCTTGAGAAAAGCATCTGCCAAAGCATAAATGTAAATCTAAGTTATCAATGCATTTTCCAGCATTGCAAACCAGTTCATTTTACCCCCACAGACACTGGCTGCTGTGCACCACCATGCACCTTTGCAAATTTGTTTAGCAAATAACTTTTAAGTCAAAGATTTGCAAATGAAAGGAAAGAGGCACACTGCAACCAAAAGCTGGACTGTGTGTTTGGCTAGGTGGGGAGACTCAGCCTTAAGCCTCTCAAAAGCCTCAGGTGCAAAATGACAACACACAGGGCAATGACATTCTGCGGCTCCCTTCTAACAGTCAGACACCTGAGAGTATCTTGTGAAGAACGCACCTCAACTCAGATGTCTGTGAAGGAACTCCATCAACAGAGAAGAGCAACAACACTAAAGGCTGCTCCTCAGAAATATGACCTACCCCTTCTTGACAAAGGGCTTACCAGGTGACACAAGGCGACATTCACCTGGATGGGTGTGTGCACCCTGGGTGTACCACACTGGCAAGAATACCAAAGGGAAAACAAGCCCTCCATAGGGTGGGTTGGGGGAAAGCTGTTTCAAATCAAAGGTCAACATCCTGTTTGGACAACAGTGCCAGCAACAACATAAGCCAGAGACAAATAGCTGAAAAACAGAGAGCACTTAAAGTGATGACCAGCTACCAGCTTGTTATCTTTGTCTCTTGCTGTCAGTTTATAAGACTCAGATGTTAAATGCAGAATATGCTAAATTCTGCAAGAACAATCAATAATATTTACTGTTCTGGAAACATACAACAAAATAAAGAGAAATGCATTTCATAACAAAGAGCTTCTGATAGATACATCATTATCAAAGCACCTTAGAATTAGAATTGGAATTTTAGAATTTATTGGAAATAGAGGTGATTATGTCAGATGGTGTGAAGCAAGTTTATGGAGCACTTGGGAGATCCAGAGAGAAATGGGTCTGAAAGAGGTGAACCAAGAAGTTTCTTAAATGTTGAAAGGGATTCCACAGCTCTGAGGGCAAAAGAGCTCATTTAAACTCATATCAGAACCATCTTTTGATTTTGGACTCCACCAAGCAGCCAAAGGTGGACGACTACGGTGCTCTCCCTGTGATGTAGGGAGTGCTCAGGTCCCACAGGCATCGGGGTTCTGATTTTTAGACTAGCAGGCTGTACGAATGAATCCAATTTACACGTTGAAAACTGGAATACGGGGACATCTAGACACAAATAAACCAGATATTAACTCTCACATTAGGCAGTAGGTGAAGTGCTAATTCTTAGTCCACCAAAGCACAAATTAGTTTGACCAATTCCCCTGGTAACTAAGATAACCGCCCTTCTAAGCATAGTTTGGTCTGGATTTAGCACAAAAAGTTCTATAGATGCCCAAAAGAACTTTTCTATTCTCCAAGCAACCCCTCTGACCACCTGGTATTTAGTGAGCAAACTTGCACATCACATTCAGGGTTGCCTCAACTGCACAGCTGTAGCCTGTGGGTTTGTCCTGCCAACACATCACTATGGAAAAAGGTGGGTATTGCTGCGTTTTGGACAAAGGAGTTCACACTACCACAGTGCAGTCACATCAGCTGTGCTCCACACAAAGAAAACACTATATTTTGCTTTGACACGGTTATCATAAACACCTCAGTGAAACACAAACCAGTCAGTTTACCCAAAATGTCCACCATGACCATCCTTCAGAGCTGCAGAGTACCTTCCAGCATTTAAAAAGTGTCTCAAAACATCTCTTTCAATCCTAAATCTCTTTTCTGTCAATTCAACATGCAGCTACAGGTGAAAAGTGGGCTGACAAACACAGCTGGTATTGGAAGAACTGACTGTGGTTCAACAACCATGCGTCTGTATCTAGAAAAAGTTGATGAACTTCAGGGTCGTCTTTAAGGAGTCACATGTTGGTTTGGAGAAAAGCATATATTAAATGAACAAATGCAAATTACCTCCTGGCAAAAAACACTAAACAATACAGTGATAAAGTGATGTGTACAAAATAAACTGCCTTTGTCTGGGCGAAACTATTTTCAGTGTACATAATAGTTGAAAAGATACAACTTTTATGTGTTTCCCTCAGCAGAAAGACAACCTCACCTGAACCAAACTCAACATTTTCCTTGCTTGTCTTAACACAGCCCTGCTGTCAATAAAATGACCTTAAAAGACCACAGAGCACTTTCATTAAGCCAGTACAAGTAAGAAACACCTGAGGCCACAATCTTGGGAAATGTTAATACCTTGCTGACACCACCTTGGGGAGTTAAAAGCCAAAGTAAAGACAACCTGAAATACTTCTGTTCAGTTATGGCAGATCTCTCCGTGTTGTTCACTTACGTTATAATTATTATTTCTGCTTTGCTAGGGACTGTATACGACGATATTTCACTCAGGCCACATTCCACAGGTCTCCATCCCCACCGAGCAGGGATTTGAGCTTCCTTAATCTAGGAAGGAATTCTGTTGAAGTTGGAGAGGTTGTGAATGAAAGACGGGGGTACAGCAACCAATGACCATTGGGCTCTCAGCTAATGAGGTCCTCAAAACAGTACAGAGACAAAAATTATGGTTATTAAAATAGCTATCATCCCAAAACTGATATTTAGCACATTATAAACACTTGGTGGCAGTAAGTTCCTTAAAGTAAAAGAGCCACAACAAAAGACTATCCCTAACCATTAAGGGAGGAGCCACAGAAATGGGGGGGTTAATTTGCACTTGAGGACACCTTCAAGACACCTGTGCCATGGCAGTAGAAACGTGACCACTCCCATGACATCTTCCAAATGACAGCATTCTTGTCAATACCTCAGTGTTCCTTTTTTTATAGAGCTTAATAGGTGTGGTTTGGCACCACATGGTCACACACCTGGCCTCCATAGCAGCTGTAAACTCTTCTTAAAGACATTTGCAGGGCGTGAGAAAGAGGGTGCCAGTTGGGGCCTAGGTGTGGTGCCACAGAACATCTCCAAACATCTAGGCGGTGTGCATTGTGAAGGAGGAAGTCTTGCATAAAGGAGCACTGGAACACACACTTTACCATGTGTACACTATGTTTACACCAACACTGCAGAGATGGGAGGCTGCTCCAACTGACATAACCATGGCACGACATTGGACATAAACATACTTCGTGTGTAAATTAAGGCCAGACGCAGGTGGGAAACTTACGTTTCTCATCGTCGGCGTGAACTAAAGATGCCGCTCTTGACAGAACATCCAGAGGTGTTTCCATCCTGGGCCGAAAACCTGCAAATAGTCACATAAAATAAATACAAGAAGCTGTTAGTCGTGAGTCACGGTAGGAGTAAACACAAATTTTTGAGGAAAAGAGATCCAAAAAGCAAAAGGAACGGTGTGAAAGAAATTAGTTCGTTTGTAGCGGGAGGAGGAGCGCGAGGCTCCCAGCACTCGGCGTTCCTCAAATACCAGCGATGCTTCTCTCTCTGCGTTCCGAACACGCCGTAAAAACATAGTGAAAATGCGTTTAACCGTAACACTACATCGGAGTTACTTGTCATAGCGACACAGAGGCGCTCCAACCTTTTAATTCCTTGCTCTCGATTTCAAAGCCAACTTTTCAAAGTTTTTCTAAGAATGGCACCAGCGCTTCGTGCGCGTCAGAATGAGCATCATCGTAGTTAGCAGTTGGAAATACGTGAAAGCTGCATGGATTCAAGCTTAAACGGGTTTTACTGTCGCGGCGCCACACAGCAGCAGGTTCTTGCAGAAGGAAAAACCTGCTGAGAAAGCGTGAAACGTCCAAAGCGGCTGTTCGGAGCTCGACACCTGACCGAGCGGGGTCGTTCTGGACCCCTGGGCGCTCAGGCACCACATCTCGAAGCTGATTCACTTGTTCCGCGGGGATACCCGGCTTTCTCACCAGCTATGTCCTGCCTGGAAGCGCCACTTTGGAGTCCTGCTTCTGTTTCCAGTACAGGAGTGAAAGCACAATTCCGGAGGGACTCCGAATCTCGAGGTGCGCCAAATTGCGGGTGGGATCCCGCTCGAAAACGCGGGCGAAAAGAGCGCTCCGAACTACGGGGAAGCGGAGAGGAACCACCGGCTAAGTGTGGAAGAACTGGCCGGAATGTCAGGAATGATGGAATTCTGCTCCTAGCAGGTGGTGGAGCTGCAACGCTGCCATTGGCTGTGCGTCGCCGACTGAGCTCAGCATAAATTATTCTAATAAGCGCGTTGCGTCACATCCTCAGCAGGTAGAGGAAAATGAGGAAGTGGACATTGCAGTGTCTGGACACTGTCATACGGGGTTATTGTTTACATCTGCATGTTATGTTCACAGCTCGGGCCAACAAGGATGGTCATAATTAATATTATTTATTTATTTGGCAAGCTATAGAATTACCTGCCAAAACTATTTGTACTGAATTCTACTGTTATTTTGACTTCTATACTCATGTAACTTAGATATAAAGTCTTGTAAACAATTCTTTTGTCTGTACAATCTCTGTTAAAGTAAACATTACATCAGATTCTTTATATATACAATCCCACTTGGTCAGTTAAGTGTTACTATTTATAAAGACCTGCATGATGTTCCTAGTTGACAATTTGTTTGGCAATCTGCTGCTTACACAGACCTACCTCTATAGGTTTGAATGTGGGAAATGTTATTTTGAACTGATACAGTATTTGGGCTTCCTTGTGGATGGATGGTCAGATAGATTGATAGATACTTGAGGAGTGAATCAGTTATATGGCTGTTAATAAGCTGGACCTTTACAGGTAGGGTTTAATTATTAAATTTAGTTTGTCACCTTTGTCCAGGCCAACTTACAACTGGGTAATTTTTACTGTCTCAATTCAATTTATCACTATTCTCACCAGGGACATAGAGTGGTGTGCAGTGTTCCAGGGAATGAGGGAAAGTGGCAGTTATAGTTGACTATTTGGATAAGCCAGTTGGCTGCTGAGGAGAGAAAACAAAAGGAAGTCTCAACCACAGAGAAAGGGAGTGATATAAACCTCCACAGGTTCAGGGACCATTAGCTGTGCCCAATACTGTGAATTCTCTCATGATGACAAGGGATCTGTGTGGGTATGCCACCTCATGGGCTGCTGGTTCATCAGCATTCTGCTTAAAAAGTAATATTGCCCAAGTTTCTGGTCAAAATTTTATCTGTAAATATAAAAGCCAAGTGATGCTACTTTCATCCCGAACAGTAAATGTATAAGTTGGGTCCTGGGACACAGTGGAAACCCCGCAGTCCTCATACAGTGTAATTATCTACTGCAGATCCAGGCAGTGCTATGAACACATCTCACAGCAGCAGCTCTGTTTCCAGTAGAGGCCAAAATGAGCACATGCACTGGAACTTGTGAGTTTCCACTCTATATTCTGAAGCCACAATATTCCTTTTTCACAGCCCAGCTGCTAGCATGAACCACGAGTTCCCCCTAGGGCTGCGGTGTCTATGTAATATTTATGCTGGAAATAGTGATAGTTATACTGGAGGGACAAACAGTCGTCTTAGTGGGGAGGTTAGAGAACATACAGCAACTCAACAGGCAAACCAGGACAAAACCACATGACAATCTGTTACTTGGTCTGAATACTAGGTGCAGAAATTAGTTTTATATTGGCCTTGTTTATTCAGTTAAAACAAAAAATATACTAAGATATGACTTGTGAATCCTAGCACTTTTGAAACTTTTCTGTATTTGATTTTAATAAAATTCATAATAAATATCTAATACCAACAGTGTTAGCAGACATTGATTGCATGCCCTAATGTCATTGTATCAACATTGTTTAATTAAAAAAAGGATTTTAAATTATTTTTGCATGTGTTTGTAGGAAAAGCCACTCATGCTCCTCCTTATTCACCTCTTCAGAAGTGTCCTTGTCGCCTACCTCTGGAATTTAAGGATACTGTTACCTTTTATTAGGAAGACAAAAGTAACATGTTTGTCTCAAGCAAGTGAATAAATAACAGGTAGCTGTAATATGAACATATAGCTCAGAAATTGAGAAATAGAATATGAAACCAGAAATCTGAAAAGGAAATCGATATAGCACCCGTCGGATGGAGACTATAGCAGAGCTGCATCAGATGAACTGTGGTAGTTTGCACTGTCACAAGCCTTTTTTGGAGCTATCCTAAAAACACACAACGCACCACATTCTTCCTCATGAATCTAACTTCCCAACTTTTGCCACGTTATTGAGTTACAACTGCAAAACAGGACTAAACAGATCATCTTGCTGAGGACAGAGCGTTGTTCCAGCACCAAATCACAGCTTTCACCAATAACCACGGCCAAAATGCACTTTGCTCTTGAAGATAATTATGATGCAGGAGAGGCCTTTTTTAACTCCACAAACTGTACTGTAGAAAAAAATCTGGAACATTACAGGAAGGTACCCCGAATGTTAATTTTGGTTTTGAACTGTCATTTGGGTTTTTTTGGTTCCTTTTCCATTTTTGGCTCGAATCTAAGGTAACCTGCCGTCACACCACTGGTGGTTAGACATCTCATTACTTTACCTGGACTAGCCATCTGACCAGATCTCCTCAAAACAAACCGTACATTATTTCAGGCCCAAGTGGCCAGATTTTTGCTTTGGACAAAGTATTAACTTGTATTAACATCCATAAAAACATAAGTAAAATTTAAAAGAAGATTCAGTTGTGTTACACTGAACAGGTCTAACTGAATTTACCTTCTAGAAAATTCATATGTGTACCAAAGGATCATGGACACATGTCCTCTCATGATGAAATGCTAAATATTTAGACAATCAGTAGATTAAGTTTCATCATTGTGTTTACAAACACCAGCAGAAGGTAATTCCACCATACATCCCATACTCTCAATCAAAACATGTGAATCCACAAATATAACAACATTGTTATATTTTTTTTCCTTATTCTGCAGAAGTTAAATGTATTTCATGGAAATTTAAACTAGCAGTGTACACCCTTAATACACCAAGAAATTAATTTCCATGCATGTCTTCCAAACTAGAGCTCTAAGGCAGGTTTTTAGGATCTTTTTTAATTGGAAGAACAGAATAATGTTGAAAAAACAGCTGGCCTTTAGGGCTGAGGCAGTGGAATGGTGCTCAAGACGTGTCTGACACCTTCGCAAAGATGAGCTCTGTTTCCATAGGAACACAAAAGACGGATGTGGAAAACAGCAGACTTAACAGCAGATTCAAACAGTTTAGTGGCATTCAGGGAGGCCAACTGCCTGGCCAGAGTGAGGTGTCAAGAGGCCTTCCTCCTCCAGCCTTTCCACATCTTGCGCATCTTTCTTGTACTGTATGATACTGTTTTTAGCAGTCCTTGGAGGGGGAAAAAACACATTAAATATTTTCTTCTGAAGGATTTTAAAATTTATCTTTCCTCCCAGTACAGAATGTTTGAAAATTTCAAAAGCATTTTTTATGAAAACAAATTAAACAAAGCCATTTGTGTCTCTTCACATACTGTGTTTTGTACACAAATATAAACACCAATATTTTGAAAAAACATGCAGGCTTCCTGGGATTTTTCCAGTTCTGTGAGATTTTCTTACCTGCAGTAGCAATGCCTTTTATGCTCTGTGTGAAGCTGGGTGTTTTCACTATACAGGATACTCCTTAAAGAGAAACAAGCACACAATTACAAAACTGTAGCTTACAACTGCTTACACATGTTTTAGTAGCTGACATGGACATGTACATATTTTACTTAGAAGGGGCTTTGCTGCAGTACAATTACTTCAGGTAAAATAGAACCTGTAATTGTTATACAAAGATATAATATCTACAGCTGGTATGTAAATAACTCTCAACAGCAGCCGTTGTGCAAGTGTTTTCCTAATGCCACAATTTGATTATTTCCACAACATATTGTGGGTGTGGTTACTGGTACAACTGGATCTGGACTGTTTCATGCCAAGCAGGCTGAGCAAGTACAGGTAGATCAAGTATAGGACCATCTGAAGTTCAAACATTATTACCATGCACCTGGATCAGTTTACAAAAACAGAACACTACAAAAGACATTTGTTGCAAAAAGAAAGCTGAGAACTGCTAAGTCACCTTAAAAAAAATGAAAATTACTGTATTTGAAGAATTGCACCTTTATTTTGAAGTGCAGTTATTCAGTGCAGATAATATGGGAAATCTTTTCTGTATTGTGTACAAAAAAATAGAACAGTGCAAGAATGGTGGAAGCAATGAATGATTATAAAGGATAAAGCAACTCGAGGTGAGTACAGCAGGGTCCCTTTAGGAATTTGAATCTGCAACCTTTCTGAATTTGAAGTTGCAACCTTTTCTGGTTGTTAATCAGCACACCACCTCCTGTCTTGTATGGATGACGCAAACTATACTGACTGTAAGAATATTCAAATGGACCATAAGTCTGTGGTTGACGTACCAGCCTAGCCTTTCATACTGTTTCAAAATTTCAGACCCAATTCTCTCCTGGACTTCTAAGCACTATATAAATTTTCATCACATCATCTGTCACCATCACCTCTGTATTTCATACTGATTTTATAGCTACTGGTGTAATGTGGCGAACTGACTGTGCTTTTACAATGTCATGTCTGCATTTAAAGCTCTTTGTTTTTTACTCTTGAATTGCTTTAAGAAAAGCATCTCTTCAACACAGTATTTAACCTGAATTGATAATAAAATGCAGGGGTGCAGATTCAGATCAAGTTCACCTTGCTGTACCACCAAGCCGCAGTCGGGATCCTGGGCCACCTGTAGCAGGATCTCCTCCACATCACGGTTCTTCCCTGGAGGGTCCATCAGGCGGCTGATCTGCTGTTGGAGGTTTCTGGGCAAGGCCATCAGCTGGGTGAATTGGCCCTCAGGGCTTTTGTCCACCTGAGAGAACAGAGGAGACGGAAAGGTTTGGTCCTAAATCCCTGTCATCAACAGTCACAGAAACCTGCTTAAGGACTAGGATGGTTCAAAATTAAAATATTACTTCTGATTTCACAGTCATGCATAAAATGAAAAACGACAAAGGTACAAGCAAAAGTAAAAATATTAAAGTATAAATGTGGGTGAAAATCATAAAAGGCTAACAGAAAACCACAACTCCTGAGACAACAAGAAGCAGAATTAGAACTGTATTCATAAAATTATGTTTTACAACCCAGTGAACCAGCAGTGGACACTGTGACTGATGGAAATAATGATGTGACAAAAGCAAAGCTGCTCATGTTAAGCCAGGACACTCCCACGGTCACAACCTGGGTGGGATGTTACCATCGGTGTTAATATTTTACCATGCACTGAGAGAATTATTACAGTAAAACCGCAACATAGCGTGATAAGTGGAGTGGACAAAAATTCAATCACGTAAAATATGGAGGCACTTTATTGCAAAGATAATGAAGAAAAAAACAGTGGGTCTTCAGATTACTGTGTGAAATAAAAAAGGTAAATGTTTTCATTTATTTACTTGCATCTATTACACATATAGGAAACAGACCAATTACTAGAAATACAACAAATACTTCCTAATACTAATAATGCTAAAAAGTAATTATACTAATAGATTAAATTTATCTATAAATGCTTGCAAGTTAATTTATCCATGATTGTGTACTGTAACAAAATTTTGTAGCAGTGGTATGGTTGACACTTCACATAATCCCTTGCCAATAGCATTTGTGTTATATTACTTACATTTAATAAGTGCTTCATGAATTGTGTCAATTCTTTCTTATTTTATTATGGATTAGTAAATGGGGTGGGTTATTGTATATGTGTAATTGTAATATTTGGTTGCCCACCCCCAGTATGCTAACGTTTGTTGTCCTCTGTGCATCATCACCATGTGTTTTTTGGTTGAAACCTAAAAGGTCTGTGACTGTGCTGTGCTTTGCTGCCCATGGAAAAAAGAGCATTTATGACACAGGTCTGGTTCCCTAAGTCATCTGTTCTTGCAATATTACTCTTAAAAAAATCTGATCAGCACAAAAGTAAAGGTAGTGAAACTTATTCTGCACACTATTGACCGCACAGTCAATGAACTAAGAAGTGATGAGTCACTCACCGAACCAGATCCACCGAACCCCACACCTCCCTCCACTGGAGAACAGGACCCAATCAACAATTGCATTATATCCAATTTCAAGGTTTTTACTGTAATACCATCACCAGTATCATATATCACTATTACTATTCACCTCAGCAGACAATCCTAAAAATATCAGTATTTTTACGTTTAACTATTAAAATAGAAGGACGTTTAAGAGGGTAAATTTAGTTCAAGTACTTTGCTCACAGGTTTCACATCTGGGACTACCCTACAAATCACCACATTACTGAATGTGTACCTGTGCTTGCTGGACAGGGACAGGTGACTGTTCCCCAGTGCTTCTGTTGCCTGTTCCCACCTGACATCATGCACTTACATCTGTCCTTCATTTCGGCTTCACCATCTGCCACAGTGTCTCATGGTGCTGGGTTTGGCACTGTACCTCCAGCTTCCCCTGATGCGGCTTGTACACCACCTGTGGACACTCCTGCAGGATGCTGCTGTAGAGCAATCGGAAATGCTGCATGTTGTCCTTCACTATGTTCAGCACCTTGGACCTGTCCTCACCAATGAGCATCCTGAAATCCCCTGAAGCACAAAGACAAGCATCAAGTCAGCACTGTACAAGTTTTTACAGCCACCAAATATTCACTGAGAATCAGGCATCCTAGATAATCTGCATAGTAACAGCATTGCATTATTCCACATGCTCTCTTTATATACTTATACAAAAAACATTAATCCATTTGTTTGAAAATTAAAGCAAAAAGAGGGAAAAATACTCAGGATCTTTCTCGTGAAACATTAATTTTGTTTTTTAGTTTAAAAAATGCCATATGTAAAAACCACAAATGTGACCTAAATATTTTTTATACACAAGCCATTCTACCTATTTTAGAACTGACCTGGTGTCTTCAGCTTAAAAAAAGCCCCTCAAGTGTTAAAAAAATCCATTCAAAAATATAGGTACAACCAACCCTACACTTGTCAGAGTACATTTAACATTTAGTAACCATTCACTCGTCTAAGGTGTGAGAATAAAAGAGGTGCCGGTTTTTAACCAAATCTTTAAACTTTCCTCTAATCTAGGATGAGTTTCTACAATGGACTCAATAGTCGGAAGAGTAAGAAGTGTGACAATCAGCCCTAGTTTCCTCTAAATTTAATCACTTAAGGCATACGGTTATTTCAGAGAGCATCAGACCAAAGTAGCACTGCAGGGCTGTGGCAGCTGTCACCTAGCAAACACCATCAGAAGGGAAGAGTGGGCAGTCACCAGAGTAGGAGAGGCCTGCAATCTGGATGAAAAGGTCCTCCTCAGAGCAGCTCTCTGGCAGCATAAGGAAGGAGGCCGTCAGGGCACTTTTCAGGTTGGTGGCCAGGGCACAGCTCAGCTTCCCACTTTCGCTCTGCAGTAGGATTCTGACCTACAAGAACACAAACTAATGACTTTCCACAGTTTCGTTGGAACCCCTACCATTCTACATTAAACTGGGAAATAGTACAGTGACACATTGCCACTTAGACAGATGCCAGATTTGCATCCCAGCCTTGCATGAAATAAATAACATATCGTAATGTCAGCTCATTGTTCTTTTGTATAACAAGTTACGCAGAACCCAAAGGTCAAAATAAATGGAGTTGAAATTGGAAAAGAAATGTAAGTGTGTGTGCCAAGTTTCTCTAAAAAGTCCGGAAAGCCAAGTAAGCTGTGAAATGTTGGCCAGTACGAAAGGAGCTTAATGACAGCATGCAAACCAAAACCCAGAAGATTTAATGAGGCAAACATGATGAACATGAAGCAGCTTTTGTTCAACTTGGACCTTCATAAATGGTAAACAGACACTGCCACCACCAGGGCACTTGCAGAAATTGCACCAATCAGAGTATACAAAAAGAGGGTCAGCCACCTTTATATATGCATTTACATAACATTTTATTTACTTACTGCAGCTTTCCTCTGAGACTTACAGTGTCAAGTTTCTTAACCTGGTTATACAGCTGGGTAATATTTGTTGGAGCAATTCAGGTTAACAGGAAAGGGGAGTCAAACCTCCATATTTCCAGAGCAAGGCAGTACATCTAACCACTATACCACTGTAAGGTGGAGACCAGCAGGTATCAGAACCTAATTTATTACTGAAATCATTTGGTAATATGAGGGATGTCAAAGCTGCTATTCTGGTCACTTCTTATGAGAGACATGACTGACAAGTTCAATTAAAAATCACTTGAGATCTGGACAAGCATACACCCCTGTAACAAGTGTGTGCATAACAGGAAAGAGCGGTCAAGGACACTGACAGACAACAGTCAACAAAAGGTGCTGATTGAAACCTCGCTCACCGGTTTGTGCAGCCTGCCCGCAACATACAGGGTCTTCCAGTGCAGCAAGTCATCGATCAGGGCATCTGTACTGATGACACCGTACTTTATTATCTGCGATGCGACAGAACAGCGTCAACAACTGGAACAGAGGCAGCTGATGAGACTCTGTATCCTTGTGTGGCGGTTAAGACCTCTCACCCTTCCATCAGCCGGAACTAGCGTGTTGTAGTAAACTGCAGCGCCATACTCATTCTGAATACTGCTGATTTTCTTGGGTCCTAGGTGCTTCAAAAAGGAGTAATGCTGCCGGTTCTGCATCAGATTCATTGTGTGCCAGGTGAGGGGATCATCAACGGCAAACACGAAATCCACCATATTCTTCTGAGTGAAAAATGAAGACAATTATTACTCGATTATTAAAAATTACAATGAAAACAACGCTGCTTTAACATAACAGATTAATGCTGCCCTGGAAAGTATCACAATGGCAGTAAAGTAAGGAGACTGGCTTGTCAGCTTATGGTTGTTCATCCACTGACTTCCACTCCCCCAGTTCCACTGCATACAGTAATAAACGCACGTTCATGGCACACACTCACTCCTCACAACTTGTTCCAGCAGTTTTCTTTCATCCATTATACACATGTCGCACATTTCTTACTTCTCAAAATCTCAGTGAACTTTTTTTCCCAACAACTAAACATAATTTTATTATGAACTTTTTACTGAATTTTTTTCTTTCATTTTTGCCCATAAGCAGCTGGTTTGTTCTGTAGCTATCACATGGGCAGCAATGACTTGATCTGTCTTTATTTTTATTGACTGGAGGTTGTGTGTCTGTGCGTTTTGCTGAATCGGAAGAATGCCTGCATGAGCTTAGCATGGTCAGACACTTATTAAAGCTGTCACAGCAAAACACACACTACAGATAGCAACCAGCTAAGGATGAGAACTCCCATCCTTTTCCCACAGAAAAGCCTTTTTTTAATGGCATTTCTACTTGTTTTGAGGAATAGTTATTGTCATACATATTTTCATGGATGTGTACAACACAATTACAAAAATGAGAAACTATTTATGTGACTCTGATTAGAATATTTTCCATTAAACTTCATTATTGCTGTACTGTATTTGCATTTTCACCTATATAATAAGATGTGATGACCATGATTAGTGTCATTTCAGTTACTGCTC
Organism: Arapaima gigas; assembly: GCA_900497675.1. Classification (NCBI taxonomy): domain Eukaryota; kingdom Metazoa; phylum Chordata; class Actinopteri; order Osteoglossiformes; family Osteoglossidae; genus Arapaima; species Arapaima gigas. The sequence continues at coordinate 939,565 of UFQX01000081.1, forward strand.
CACTTTGTAGGAACACATGACCTGACCACTAACTGGGTAGAGCTGATTTTGATTAAGTAAATTCAATGTTGCTGACCTTTCCACTATTACCCACTGCAAAAAATGGCAGTAGTGGTAACGAGATGGTTAGGAACATACTTATAACCAGACAGCTGTCGGTTCAGGTCCCACTGGCTATTATTATGCAGCTGCCCTTGAGCAAGAACAAAAGGGAGTACAATCAACAATGCTGAGCTTTATACTGTTACACAGAATGAAGCGCGGCTGAGGGGGCAATAGAGAGGCTCAGTAAATCCAGTGCGCCCTGTAGGTGTTTGGTTCGAGTCCCACAATCACCCTTGCACCCTGTAAACTTCCACTGAACCCATATCCTAGACTAAGGTTCTCATTCAGAGACACTGCACTAACCATCAACTGCTGTACGTGTGCGCGCGCGCCTTACCCCCATCTGAGCTGGGCTCGTGCCTGACTGCCTGAATACCCCGGAGCCGTAGGCGAAGGCCAGGCTCATGTCCTGCGGAAACTGCGCCAGGATCCTGCGGTAAAACACCCCTGTACTCTGTAGTGCCGGGAGCGACATGGTTCGGGTCGGTTAGCTCAGTTTAATTTATGTTAAATACCGGCGCGTGCGCGCTCTTGTTTCACACAGAATAACACAGATAAACATTCAAGTACAATGCATGACTCCACATTACTGTAGCGCGACTCTATTTTCTATCCTGTAGAAAACAAATAACATATAAAACGATTGGATGAATAAATGAATAAATAATCCTCTCATGTGAACCCCGTATTTAACAGCAAATACAGTGAGTGGGTTCAGCGGAAGTTCCTTTTTTTACATCCTTTACAGAAGGGCGGCTGAGAGCGCCACTGTTTCAACATAGCGACATCAGGCGGTGGGAGGATATTACTGCACTTAGCGGATTGCTGTCATAACCAAGCGGTTTATTCATTAATTGTAAGGCTGTTGCGGGAACTTGGACCCGGTATTTGTTATGCAAATCTGGGGTTTAAATACATTAGTGGAAAGTTATTTTTATTACACCCCCCTCTGCTCGTCACATGTAGGATTATGACTCATGCTGAAGCGTCAGTGAACTAATTCCATGGTAAAAGAAAAACAATACAATACGAATCATATACGACATTCATGCGTGTTTTGATAATATAAACATTTTAAGAAAGCGTCATACAATAAATATCTGTGTTCTTCAGTGAGTTTGGAGATATTTGTGACAAAATCCTATTTCTTGACCTATTTTGTTCCTTGGGTTTCGTTTCACCTCTTAGAATTTGCCTCCAGGGAAATCACAGTTGTACCCATGCAGACTATTAGTTTCTGTCAGAGCATGTGAACATAAAGCTCACTGCATGTTGTAGATTAAATAGTGTTACGCGCCATCTCAACAGACATTTCCTTGCAAATTCCACTACTCACATGTGCTGACCCAAATAACGAGGAAAGGAGGTCTACTTTTGAGCAGGTGTCACAGAAAAGTGGTTCTCTTCAGAGAGGATTGCAGCTCTGCTGTGCCAAATTTGCAAAATGATAAATGAGTTAAGGCCATAAATTTTAAGTGAGCTGTTGTTTCAAAATGAATATAGATTATTGGGATTGCTAGCTATTCATTACTGAGACAGGTTTCATAAACACAGACTTTACAACCACGAGGTTGGAATAAGTCAATGTAGACCATGTGTGGTCCCTGTGAGTAGCTCTTGTGAAATTTGCATTTACACTGATCCTCGTTGTATTGATGTAAAGGTCTTCTATGTTTCACAAGGTCATAAATGTCATATAGTCTAAAATTAGGCAATGCTAGGTTCTACGTGCTGTGTTTTATGGCTAGTGATCCTGTGTTTTGCTTAAAATGTCTACAGTTAATATAATGACATTCCAAAAACAGTTAAGAAATGCTTTGCCACAAAATACCCAAGAGAAATGTGACACATCAGGTGCAATGCTAAATGACACATGGTAGCTCTAGGTATAAGTTGCAGTAGAGACACCTTAACCAAGATTTTCTGTAGGACAGTGAATTCAGATACCACCCTTAATTAACGGAGGAAAGCTGTATGAAACTAGGGAATATTATGTATTTGTGCATTCAGAAAATTAAAGGTAATATTTGATAAGCCTGTTAATGGTTATACGTAGTCTCCAATTTTATGCAAAAAGGCTGATTTTGCAAATCATCTAATTATCAGGATTCTGCTCACTGTCCTTGAATTTTTCATACTGTAAACAACATTATGGCTTTATTTGTCGCTTGTGATATCATTTTGTGAAACATAATAACCACACACTACAGGTACTTTTTGATGCTGCTTAATGCACTGGTTTATTTAAATCACAAATGATTAAGACCTTATGATTCAGCCTGTGCATTTTAGTTATTTTTCCAGAGACTTGTTTTTGAAACAGAATAAGGAATATTTTTTGGCTAACAATTTTATAAAAGATTTTCTCTATCTACTTGGCAGAGGCAATACAAAATCAAAAGATGGACTTATATAATTAGTGGTCTTTATTATGTATAATAGCTAGGCTGTGACTTGTAGTCCTCTTTGTGCTCTGTGCGTGTGTGTGTGTGCGTGTGTGTGTGTGTGTGTGTGTGTGTGTGTGTGTGTGTGTGTGTGTGTGTGTGTCCATTAAGGGTGGGGAGGGGAAGCTGTCCCACAGCATGTGAATCACTGTCATTTTCAGCAAACAAGTAACCAAACTGCTACTCCCCCCACACCCAGGCCACAGCGCTGCAGAAGCACAAAGACAGAAAGCTTTGCTGAGAGCTAAGCATGCATTTCCCCATTTGGTCGTGTCCAGCATTTAAAATGAAAAATAAACGCACCTCCGCAGTCAAAGGAACCAGCTGCATTCTGCAGACGCTACCACCCATAGAATTCGATTTTACTCTCAATGTCTGATGGGCTTTTTAAGAAAAAAAAACAGGCTCCTCACGCAGAAAGTGGTCTGAGTTTAGCACGTGCACGGAACAAAGTCGTGAATGTGTGGGGATGTATGAGGTTCTCCCTAAAAGGCAACAATGGCTTTCTTAGCTTTCTGGCTATATAATCATCAGTTTCAATGAAACCCACAGCAGAAATGAACTGTCCAAAGGGAGCAGACACCAGTGACCAGAATTCATTTAAAACCATATAGAAAAAGATATGAGGTAGCAAGGTGGTGTAACAGGTAGCTCTGGTGCATCACAGCTCCTGTCCTGTGGTTTCTAACAGGGGTTTAAATCCAGCTCATGTGCAGTTTGCATATTCTCCCCATGTTTGTGTGGGGTACCTCCCACAGTCCAAAGACATGTGTTTCAAATGAATAGGTGATTCTAAATTGCCCTTTTTATATATGTGTTTTTTTCCTGTGATTTACAGGTATCCTATCTAGTGTGTACACTGCTTCATGCTGTATACTTCCAGGCCAGACTCTGGGCTATCATGCCCCTGCACTGGACAAGTGGTTGATGGAACTGGAAAAACAATAATATGTATATTGTTCTTAGTTGAGGCAGTATGGTGGTTGAAGTGCCATCAGCTCATACTCAACTCATAGTGTGGTTTCCAGCAGAAAATGGAAGTAGTTTGCTATTGCCTTCTTTCATGCACATTTTAGGGATGCAAACACAAGGAGAACAAGCACACCCATAAACCCCACACCCTGAACTGCGAGGGAATGTAAAAGCACAGATACAATAATGGTAAACATAAAATATCTAGATGAGAACCAGTCTGTCAGAATCAGTCACATTGTACCCAATGTGGATCTGTGTTTTTTCTCTTCCTTTGTGCAGCTGCAGTGGATTACTGTGATATTTTCCCAGCAAGTATAAAATGATTAGTGTTTCAGTTGCTTTTGGGTCCTATTTAATTGGCAGGATATTTAAATTTGGAGATCAAGAAAGAATAAGTGTGAAGTGGGCAAAAATTCATTTAGAGAGAATGTTTGAAGAGAAGCCCAAAGCCTGAATTTCATCCCCCCACATATACTGCTGTGATCTGTGTGCCTCTAGTTCCAATTAAATTAACATTTGTAACACTCAACTTCAAAAAGAAAACAGAAAGATTACATTTTTTACTAGAATTTTATTAGTTTACTAGTTTTAATTTCTCATATACAGCTGTCAAATCTTGATAGCATCACACTTTTGAGTCTGCTGCATTTGATCATTTTTTATTAATTTCTCAGACATTGCAGCAAAATTTTTTTCCTGTTGTGGATGACAATTTCACATTTCATTTACTCCTAATTGAAAAAATTACTTTTGATGTTAAGGGGCTTAAAACTTGTAATATAATTACCCAGCAGTCAGTATGAGGGTCAGTCTTTAAGAGTACTCCACACATTTTATTAGTTTCATTCATTTGTATGAATTTATCATATTGTAATCATATTTAGTATCCGTCTATCCATTTGTCCAGCTGTCCAACTATCCGTTACCAGCAACTTTTCATCAAGAGAGGGATCCTGTTCTCTGAAGCCAGTTCCAGGAGGATCAGGCTTAATATGCGAGCACCCTAGACTGCATGTCAACTTCATTACACTTATCTGTGACAATAATTGAGTACACCCATTGTTTTAAATTTCCCCAAATATCACTAAAAGGCTGTAAATCACCTGTATAAGTAACAAACCATCTCTTGCTCTCACATTCTCTCTTTTTATCATGCTGTAAAGAACATTTTGCAAAGGCATTTGTAAAAAAGTGTTTAAAATAATTGAAAATAAGCAATGCAATTCACTATTGTGCAATACAAACATAGACACAGGCGAGTTAAACTTTATTGCAGACCAGATGCTATGGGAGCCCAGCAGGGACAATACAGGCAAGGCACATAATCAACTGTTGCATTTCAAAAAATCATACATTACAAATGGGGTGTTTTTCGTTGCACATTTTTGCTGGAAAAGCATTCAGAACATGAATTGGGATTTTTTTAAATTAATAAGATTTTGATTTATATCACTACTAAATATTTTTTGCAGTAATACTGTTTGGCAGTGTTTGTGATTCCCTGCCATGTGACATTGAGAAACATGTTAGTTTCCTATTTCACTGTTCACATAAAGAAGTCGTTTTGCATTAAACATACAATATACTATATATTGATTTAAAAATGTACCAAGAATCATTTCTATCTAAAATGACTATAGTTTTTGATATTTTTGTATTGAAAAAGAAAAAACTTTTATTTCACCACAAAGCTGGGCACATGGTTAGACTAAAAACATTATATGGGGACCTCTGAACTTAAACCAAATTTTTGGTATTAAAAAACAAAAGTTGTTCTATCCAGAGGTCATAAATCGGGATGATGTATACCAGATGATAGGTGTATTTCATTAAGGAGGTAATATCAAGAAACACTGTATAAATTTTGATGTCAGAATAGGCAACTTTTCGAAAATAATTTCCTGTTCCCTTATACATGAGTTAAGATGTTATTGTAAACATCCTTATGTTGCTCTTTCCAGCAGAGTTAAAACCATCAAGTGCACAATGGCCCATAAATTTTATTCATTAAAAATGGCATTACATTTGGCAAAGCACCTCTGTAGCTAACAGGGCTCATAAAGCAAATTTTAACATCTAATCATTGGGAAATCTGAATGTCTTCAATTTTTGTAGCTTGGAGTTTCTGTACATGAGAGATACATCAGCACATTGATGCCAGGGGCCAAGTTGGATCTTTGAAATATGGAAAATGCATATCTGTCCTTCTTAATAGCACAGCTCAAGGCTGTAGATTTGGCAGATGCCAATAGGAAAACACCCTGTGTGAAGAAGGTGTCACCCAAGGGTGGGGATTCATGGCTCTACTCTCTGAGCACATGTAGGAGTGCTTTGCATGCAGTTTCCATGGAAACACAGCATCGCTGCGTAGCCTTGGATGGAAAATACAACAACAGGCATTGCTGCATCAAATGTGTGGCTAAACAACAGCATTCAATAGAGGGAAAGCAAAAGTAGACCATTGATCTTGTTGGGTTGTAATGCAAAACCCAGTAGGAAATATTTAATATATTGGTCTAGTAATCTGGCAAACTGGGCCAGTATGGAATAACTGGATTACTAGACCAAACTCCCTAAGATTTCTGAAACTGCTTTCTGGCACCTTTCTCAATGGCACCTGTGCACTCTGATTTCCAGTGAAACAGGGTGATAGATGGACATTGTGAGTAATGAGTTCCCAGATCACAAGTCCTTGGTGGCACAGTGGCTGTTCATAGTCTTATGGTCCCATGGATCAGAATTGCCATTCACACAGAAACCAGGCATCAGCTCATTCCATTGAAAACCATTTGTCTGTGTGTGTGTGTGTGTGTGTGTGTGTGTGTGTATGTGTGTGTACATTTGTGTGAATGTGTGTGTGTTTGTGTGTACATGTATGCACTTTTGCACATAGCAAAGTGAAATCCATTTTATCAGACATTTTAACTAGCCTCCTAAGCCATAATTTGCAGTAACCCCCTTTCCTCTTCATCCCCGTGCATCTAAAACAGGGGGCACTTGAGACGAATGTTAAACATCCTCGAGCACCATGTACCATCTCACCACGTGTAGGGAAAATACATAGTTGTCTTCTCTTTGCAGTTGGACAAGCTGTGCTTAACTCTTCCCTCAGTCTTGCCTTTAAGAAATACATGTATTTTGCAGTTACAAAGTTTAAAGTCACTGTAGGAAGTTATATTTCCAAGTGGAATTTTTTAAAGAGATCAAGAAGACATGTACACTACAGTGGATTGGCATCCCTTCTGGGGGTTGTTTTGTAGCCCATAACACCTGAGAGCACCACAACCCAGCTCAGGATTAAGTGGTTAATGATAATGGGTGGATGGTAGATGATAGATAGATGAATAGAAGAGATGTTTAACAACCCTGAGTTGCAGTGTTGTAAACACTTGACATTCGTGAATGGCCACATCACTAGAACGGCTCGTGATTTGTAGATCATGTCATCAACCCCAGTACATCAGACAGAGACAAAATAAGAATGGATGTTTATCTTCCGCTCACATAGAATTATGGCCTCATCTGAAACAGTCATATACATCAGGAAAAATATGGTGACTAATGAAAACCTACAGTAAATGACCAGTGGAAAGCACAAAGCTCAAAAATTATGACAATACTTCAATTATCATCCAACAATTCATTCTTTCTTTCTCATAACATTATTAACTATAGAACAAAACACAGACTAAATAGGTATTAGTAACAATAAATCATATGATAGCCCTCTTTTCGGAGGATTGTTTCCTACTAATTGCAATATCCATCTACCTATCTCATTATTCGTTGCCCTGGTTTGTTTTCAATGTCCTTCACTGACTCAGACCACAGCTAGACGTACATAAATGCTTTGTGCTCTCAGTTAAAGTGATAACGTAACTGGGATTACCCCATAGTAAGATTAATTTGTTTATTTTGTTCTGCAATAATATATTGATGCGCATCCACTGAGAGGAATATTCTCTGAAGTCCTGGTGGAGGTGAGTATTCAGCTGCGTTTCAGACTCCTGCTGCTGCTGCGTTGTTGGTGATGTTAGTGCTCTGCACCACATTTCGTCTTGCTCTCCTGTGACAGGCAGCGAAATGGGGCCAAGGCTTCTGGATATTTTGAATGTCATGACTTATTGAAACAAAGGCATTTGTCCCCCTGGTTCAGTTCCACATCAGCTCTACCAGGAGGCCCTGAGATACATGAGCTCTCAATAACCTTTTGTTTAGATTCTCCTTCACTGTGAGTTACACTTTATGTTTGCTATAGTACAGTAATAATGAACAGTTAACTGTAACTGCACTACAAGATGCAGTTTAAACTTATCTTGAGCATTCGCTTGGCTGAATAGGAAAGATATGCCGAATGATTTATTTTCTTTTCCTGCAAAAATATCTGGAAAGTGAACAGCGTAACAGTCACTGCATTTTATAACCTTGATTTGTAGAGAAGAAAGTGCAATAATGACTCAATAAATTTTTGTCCCACAAAGTGACTTGAGTTTTAAACACTGCAAATATTTTGCTCTTTTTCCTCAGTTACCATGTACACAAATCAGCGTTTTATTGTAAGGGTGGCATAACAAGACATTTTAATTTTTCATTAATTATTTTCTTTGTGAGAAATTCTTTGTGTTTCTTTTAATGAGAAATATAAGAGTAAAAATGTGAAAAGCTGTTCTATTGCAGTGGCTTTTTCACTTCAGCCATAGTGGAGAGAATGCTGCTGCGATGCCACAGTGGGTGGCGCTGTTTGCTGTTTCCAAAGGCCTTATGGAATGTCATAAACAGAAGTGTGGGGTCTACAAGAAAAAGTGTGTGATGGGTGATAATGGGAGTTGTATCCTCAGCATGTTCCCCGTGACGTGTGTTTCACCACATTCTCTCCCCGAGCTGCAGGCGTTTGCCATTTATCATGTGCAGACAAGTGCTTTTGCTTCACAGTTAAAGGGCAACATCTTCAAGCTATATGAAATAATGTATGCTGCTGGGTGGCTTTGACTGAATTTCAGTATGAGGTGTGAAATTTTTATTATAATTTGAACAAATGCCTTGTTATGGTGAAATACTGAGTAAGACTGAGAATCAAATATTTGCTTGAATTTGTCAAAACAAGGAAACTGTCGCTGTTTCCTCATTATCTTGTCATATCTCATTATAAATACAGAAAAATAAATAAAATAAATGATTTTTTTCTATTTGAGGTATGGCAGCATGCAACAAATGTGAATGCAATCAGAATCTGAGAGGTCTGCTTATATAAGCATGTATTCATCATATGTTTGAATGAAATGTCTGTCAATGAAAATGTAATAGATGCTAACTGGAGGGCAAGTAAATTACATTTTATGTATACCTCCCTTTTCCTGAATCAGTGTTTACTTTCTGCCTACTGTCATGAATGACCTCCTTTGCAAGTTTTCTCTACACAAAGAGAAACAATAGTGTGTATACAGGGAGGATGACATGAATGTTGTTCGTTAGAGTTATTTTTGAATGTGTGCTCATAGAAATTTCACAAGGTAAATAATGCCTTTTCCACTACGCCAAATTTATTGTGTGAGGAGAAAAGTGAGGAGGCGTGTGTTAAAGCAGCGCGAGTTTGTGGTGTGTGGGTGTTTCTGTTGCTCTTACCGTGGGTTTGTCTGCTAAAGCTGATGTCTGAGTCAAAGATGGACGCTTTAGTATAGGTATATAATGGAATTTGCAGTAAAATTTCATTTTCTGTTCCCTAGAATCTTTCAAACTGTTCTTATAATTCACATCAATAGTCTTGTGGATTCAGTAATTTGAGATAAAAATTTATCTTTATTTTTTCTATAGTTTTTTTATCGTTCACAGCTGACACATTGTACCTTCAGTATATAATGGCATATATGTCAGAACAATAGTATACATAACCAGTGGTGTAATGGTTAAATATGACTATATAAACACTTATTAGGCTTGCTCGGAAGAATGACAACTGATCTCATCTAAGCCTTCTTTAAAGGTGCTGGAGCCGAGACCCTTGCAGGTGAGCCAGTGAGTCAGAACGTGGGGTTCCTGCCTTGCTCTCGTGAAGAATGTAGGGCAGGACCAGCTTAGTGTGTCAGTATGACCGCGGGCTGTGAGTCATGGCAATCCACACACAACTGTGCTCACGCCCCCGCACTGGCCCCAGCACCCCACTCCGCATGTTCTACCGCTGTAATCGGCCCAGGCTCACAATGCACAGAACAGTCAGCAGAGCTCATTTTGTTCACAGTTCTCACACAGTGTTCTTAACACTGCCGTCTTCACTCTGTTCAGTGTGGAGGAAAAATCTGTCTTACATTTACATTTATTCATTCAGCAGAACCTTTTCTCCAAAGCAAAAAGTGAGGATTATTAGCTATCATTTATCTGGTATAGCTGTATCCAAGGTGACACTGCACTGAACTCCCTATAATCAGTTTTCTTGCAGTTATGGTTAGATTTTCCAATTTAAACTTGGTGTTAGAAGCAATAATTTGCATTTTTTTGTCACCTGAAAGGTTCAAGCCAACAACTGAATCCTAATCATATTTTAAAAAATCTTTTATGTTTTTGAGTGTGTGTAAATGTAAGCAATATTCATCTGATATTTTCCTCCAAATCAACTTATAATGTTCAACTACTTATACCGATTTACCCATTTGTAGAGCTGGTCGTTTTTACTATATCATTTCAGCATACTTTGCTCAAGGGTATTACAACAGAAGGTTGGATTTAAATGTGACCTGTTAATATGGTATCTAATCAAATGGAACATAAACAATGACACATTCCATAAATTAGTGTTTGCCCTATGTGGACACACAGTTGCAGCACATCAAATATTTGGTAACAGTCCACACTGTGCTCTGCCCTTAGGTTAAAGGAACATGGTGCTCAGCATTGTAGGCTAGCAGTATTTATGCAGTTTAGCTCTTTCTGCCTTTGACACACACTGTTCTGCTCTCCTTCTTGCACTGCAGCTGGTTAGAAGCCAAATGAACATCTACTGAATTTCCAAGTAGGTCTCACTGCTGGTATCAGGTCAGGATGGAGGACAGTACAGTCAGGGTGGATATTACTTTATGGAAATTACCCTCTGCATTAAACTATCATGGTAGGGGGCCTTGCATTTCTCACACAGCTGGCATTCACTTCAGGGATGTTTGAGAAGCCATTGAGAATCAACTATTTTAAACACTCTTATTCCACTTTACACAGGACATGGACACACTACAGCCCAGCAACAGTGCTGTGCTCCTCCACCTCTGGCTACTTTTTTGGTCCCACTCACAGCCAGTCCAACATTTTTTGGCCCACTGTGGAGAAATGAGGTCCCTCTGTCCATCACGGCTGCAGAATCCCTCCCAGCATTGAACAAGGGTTTCAAACCCATCTTTTTCAGAGCCATTTCTCTCCTGAACAACATTAAAGGTTTCAACACCATCTGTCACGATTATCTATGTGTTTGCTGTTTGAATGTCACTTCTATAGGCAACTTCTTGAGGGTTGTGAACCTGCAACATGGTGGGATTAAACAAGCTTGTGTCTAAAGCTCTTTATCCGTTGCTGATGACCCATTTACTGAGTTGCATGTCACTTTGGAGAAGTCTAATAAGTGAACAAATGCACATGAAAAATATGGCATCGTATCTAAGCCCATGAGAAGCACATCCAGCAGAACAATAAAGCCAAATGTATTCATGTGTTCACTGCTTTCTAAAGTGATTTTAACACTGCAGCTGTGTAAGTAAAGTAACGTGAGTAAATCAGTGTATCATTAACACACTGCAAAAGTGTTCAACAAGGAGGAGCAGAAACAAAATGCTGGATGCTCTGGGATTGCTATATAGACACACTTTTGTTGGGAATATTGGTGATACGTCACAGTTAATAGTACGCGGGGATTCAGTAACAGCCGGGTTTGAGAACCTTCCCTCCTTTGGGGGGTGTTTCAGCAGGATGCAATAAGGGCTGAGGCTAAGCTGGCTAACTGCATTATTAAAGGCTGCTTTCTGCCTCTGCCTTTTAGCACAGATGAATAATGGACCGGCAGTTGTCGGGAGAAGGCGGGGAAACAAAACAAGTGCAGCGTAATTAATGACAATTTTCAGCAACAATATTTAATGCAGACAAATAACTGACAGAGAAATTTCTTTGTAGGCGTAACCTGCAGAACTGGAAGAGACTGGAAAATTTCCCTCCCTATCAGTTTGCCACCAAACAGGATGAAAAATTCACATTCGAACTTTACTGAGCTTCCAGATTCAGCTGAACTGTTTCGGTGGTAGCTAACAGGGAATGCAGTTGGGCTGCTGAGTGCCTGGACGAGCCTCTTAGCACAGTTTCTTATTGCCGTGTTTTGTTCGTGAGTCCCACATTTCCCAGTTCAGTTCAAAAGAAAAATCAAAATCTGTTTTCTTATGGCTGATGTCTAATGTTGCATGTTTAAATGTGTCTGAAATCTGTATTAAAAGGAAAACTTTACATTTTTATTTCTGGGGCTGAAGGCTACCAGCAGGCTGTTTATTTCACAGCCAACATCTGAATCACTGTCATACAGAGAACTGCTATGCTTTTAAGGTACTATAAATACAAATGTGTGGCACATAATTATATATGGATTTAGGCACTTTGATGCTTTTCTACTAAGCAACCTGCAATGTTTAGCTTGTACACTAAGCTATTTACAGCACAAACAATACTACATTCCACAGATCGTTCCTTTTTTCAGTTCAAACACAGTGCTTTGTATTGCAGCACATGAAATGTGTGGTGATGTGGAACCCGAGAGCAAGCAGCAAAATCGCAGGTTGGGATCGATGGCGCCACATAAATGAGGAGGGCAGGTGGGGGGAGGGAAGGGGTGGAGCCTGTGTCCAAGACCCCTTTTAAAGGCGCAGTGTTGACGAATGACCATGCGTCTGTCCTTCTCATAGCCACCACCCCTCTCTACTGACCCCGCTGTTTTCTATTCCTGTTTCCTCAGGCTCCTGAAGAGTGAATCCCAGGGCAAGGAGGTCACCCTTAGAGAGCTGGGGGAGGGGCGGGGAGCAGGGGCTTCCCTGAGCCATTTCACTGGAAACCCGACAGAGGCTGCTGCGTGACGCACTTGATGCGTGGGGGGTGGAGGCGCACGTTTGGGGAAAGGGTGGGGGGAGGGGTCAAGTGAGTGTGAGTATGAGAGAGAGAGCAGGAGAGAGGGAGAGAGCAAGAGAGGAGGAGAGGGAGTGAGAGCATCTCTCCTGCAGGCTCTCTGTCTGTCAGAGGGAGCGGCAGCAGCTCACCAGAGCAGGCACAGCACCCCCGCACCAGGGAGTGAAGTAGTCGACGTCTGCAGCTGCACCAGCCCTCGACTCCCACAGAAGTCTTCTTCCTTGGTCGTCCACTCCAGGCCCTTTGCTGTTCCGTCGACCTGCTTAGAGCCCCCCTCAACGCCAAGCCATGAACTTCCTGCGGCGCCGCCTGTCTGACAGCAGCTTCATCGCCAACCTGCCCAATGGTTACATGACAGACCTCCAGCGGCCGGACCCCCCGCCACCCCCCCCTCCGACTGCTGCACAGGCCACCCATCCCCCCCAGGCCACTGCCCCAGCCCCTTCGGTCTCCCCGGCGCCGGAGAGGAAACCACAGCCAGCCCAGTCCACTGGGAGCAGCTTCTTTAGCTCCATCACCAATGTAGTGAAGCAGACAGCTGCCTCTGCTGGCCTGGTCGAGCAGACCCCGGTCACCGGACCCAAGAAGTTCAAGATTCTTCTGGTCATCGATGACCCTCAGCATGACTGGTGAGTTCACTTTGTGCTCGAAGCTACCTCTGAGATCCTCCCTGGTCCACCATGGTCCTCCCAGCTCCTCCTGAACAGCCTGTGCATGTCGACAGTCTAATCACAGGACTGTTTCTCAGCACCACTGAAAATCTGTATTAGGGGAAGAAAATACATTCTATAATAATGATGTAGGAATGTTTTTCGATACGCTGGAGAGCAGCTTCACTCAGTTCTCACGAGACGATATTGGATTGGCATGTTTCCACGTACAGTTCCACATTTATTTTTTTGTATAACGGTTACACTTCTGTTTAATTTTTAATCACATTTCCACTATAATAATCCTTTTACATGTGTGTGTAAACAAAAGTGTGATTAAAGTCTGTATTTGGGGCTCTTGCTTTTATTTTTCTCATGTAGCTCTGAGCTCACAACAGCAACCCACGGTGCTCTGGATGCGTGTGCAGCATGTTTATTGTGTGCAGCGTATGCAGCGTGTGCCCTGTGTGGTGCATGTGCAGTGTGTGCCTGCCACTCCGTGAGCAAGATTTCCCCCCTCCCCCAGCACACATATGGGCTCTGTGAGCATCCACAACCCCTCGCTGGCAGTAAGCTGGCATTGCCAATCTTTCTCCATCACGTTGGGCCATTTGAGTGCCAGCACTCCACTGCAACCACAGGGAGGCACTGGTGTGTGCAGAGTGGGGGATGGGGGCTTGTGAACCAGCATACGGCCTTCAGTGATGGGGGGTGAGGGTGGGACACCTGATGCCGCTGGGACTTCCTGTCTGTTCTCACCACTCCAGAGCACTCGACTGTGCTTATCATACCGAACGTGTGCAAACATATAACACTCAGGTGACCCTTTGAGTGTGGTGGTATGGTCGTTCAGTCAGCAGTGAGCAGGGAGTGAGGCAATAGAAAGTCCACATGAAGATATGAATATTCAGCAGAAGAATGTGCAAATGTTAGAAAAGAATCTGTGACACAGGACAGTAGGTGGCATAATCATAAAGAACACTGATTTGTGACATGCATTTTGTTTGTTCAAGCAGTAAGAAGGTTTGTCCCTTTACTCAGGGTACTTAACTTCATATGCACCATATCCAGTATTATATGTGAATTAACTGTACAGTAAGTTGGTTTGCAGAGTGTTGTCTTAGCAACATAACAATTTCCAGTATAATATTGTATTTTTAACCTGACACTTCTCTCCAAAGCAACTTACAACATTAATTATGTATGCTAAGCCACTTACACTGATTTACCCTTTTATAGAGCAGGATATTTTTATAATGTCAACCCTTGGCCAAGGGTAAAACAGCATGAGCTGGGATTCACACTCAAGTCATTTGAATGAAAGGTAGAAGTTCTAACTACCACTCACCTGCTGACTCAGCTGGTTGTGGTGTCTCAGAGAAAATGCACTATATTCAAAATATATACAACGTACTACTAGTGCCAGTGCATAAACATTCACATAATATATAAACATATTTTAGCAGGCTGAGTGTGTGTGGCGTGTTAGGAACATGGTGCTTGGTCACTAGACAGCTGAAGATGGACGCCCACCTGGAGGAATGGACCATGTGATGTGAATGCTGATGTGCAGTGAGAGATGCTGAATGATGAGGATGTGCTCATATTGGTGAGCGAGGACAGGAGTGCGCCAGTGTGTGCCTGTATGACTGCATGTGAAATGCACCCCACACGCACCTCCCCAATGCACGAGCTCCACCAAAGGAAGAGCAAAATCCCCACACTGGGTTCAAGGTGATCTGAGGGGCTTCTCAACCTGAAAGAACAGGAAATGTAGAGAGACGAAACAGGATCTCTACCTGAGGACCACATCTGTGTGCATGTACATTAGAACCATTTTTGTTAGTGTATGTCTAATAAACCTGCTGGTGCACAAATATGGAAAAAGTTGGTGGTTTAGTGGTTAGTGTTGTCATCTTGTAATTGAAAAACCCAGGTTTGAATCCTCCTTCCAGCTGTGGTGCCCTTGGTCACGGTATATACTCTGAATTGATATAGCAAAAATGACCCTGCTGTATGAAAGGATAAATGAGTACAAGTATCTTAGGGTACAAAAAAGACATTGCAAGATGGATAACAAGGTTAACTAAATATTTGCTCATTATCAAAAATCATTTGTCGTATATAGGGTCGCTGTGGTGTAGAGTCTATCCTGGAAACAGGGTATAAGGCAGAGTACACCAGCCCACCACAGGACTATCATACACAAACAGTGGGCAATTTAGAGACACCAATACATCTGAAACATGTGTCTTTAGACTGTGGGAGGAAATCCACAAAAATATGGGAAGAGCATGCAAACTAAGCCAAACATATAGTATAGCAATAAATAAAAATAATAGACAATATTACCTTGTACCAGCCAAATATAAGGTAAAAAATTCTGGGTTTTGTGTATGTATGGCTTTCAGGGGAGACAGTCAGCACTGTGCAGCCTTTTCCATGCACCTGTACAACCGTGCCAGTGCTCCTGTGTCAGTGGAGTGTGTGTGAGTACATGTGCTTCTGTCTTCATGTCAGTAGAACTCAGTGTCACCGGAAGGCACAGCATATTTCAGTCATCGCTTCTGATATTGTCAGTAGCATAGGCCACCCCCACTTACCTCATTAGCAAATGGGTGTAGTACAGTGGCACAGGGCCGACATTTTCTGCAGCTTGGCAGTGGAGGCTGAGGGTTTGATTGGAGCACTTTGGCCAGACAACAAGTGACAGGCAATTACTGCAATTTGGATTCTTACCTATTACCATTTTGAGGAAAATGCTATTTGACCTGAAGAGCTGCACCATGGGCAGCAGATGGTGTAGTGATTTGAGCTGCTGACTTTGGGCTCAAAGGAAACTGGTTCAAATTCCACCTTTTGCTGTGTTGGTTATAGTCCTACTCTACATTGCTCCATTAAAATACCCAGCTGTTTAAATGGGTAAATGAACGTAACTAATTTTGCATTTAAACGAATAAATGTAATGGTGTTGACTCCTAAAGTTAAAAAAAATGGCTTTACAAATATCATAATGAAATGTGCTGAATAAACTTTACTGAATTTCATAAAGCGGCAAAAAAAATGCACCAATTTGCAATTTCCATTGCATGGTGGGAATTTGCTAAGAGGCTGTGATTCCTCTGTCACTCCTGATGAGTGTGCCGGCAGTTTTCCAGAATGCTGTTCAATGCAGATGCCTCTGTTTTTCAATGCAAAGACACAGACAGTGAAGAAGATACACACCTGTGAGAAAAAGTGTTTCAGAAAAGACTAGTACGGCGACTCGGGGTTATGGCAACCACAAGCAAACAAATAAAGGTGGAAGGGAGCAGTGTTCATTGTCTACCCAGAAGGTCTCTGCCTTTCCAAAGTGTTTGGGTCATATTTCCAGAAGGACACTTTTATCTTTTAGTTCCAACTAGCCAAAAAGATGTTGATCACCAAACTATATGTATTCATTTTTTAAATTTATGTTGTTGATGCTGGTGGATTTGTTGGTGGATGTTACTTGAGCATACATTATTCCCTCAGCATCTGAATCGAATTTGTCCCTGAAAGCACCGCATTTTTCAGATACCAAATGCCTGTTTCCCATTATTTAAAACAGGAAAAAAATACTAATATGCTCCCAGCCAATCTAAAAATACCTGTGTAACTATGAACCCATGACTTCAGCATGATAAAACACTGTAAACACCAGTTACCTATTTAGAAAACATTTAATGTTGTTAATTTGCATGTTTATAACATGTGGTACATTGTGTACAGTACAGCACATTTCACATGTCAGTGCCACCACTAGCAATTAAATAAATAGCTTTATTTTTATGAAATTAAATGAAAAAAATTGCAGACAATTTTAACAAACATGGCTAATAACTTATTCTGGGTATCATGGAATGAATTGAAGAAGAGAGCTTTATGAGGTTTGCTGTGTGAAATTTTTTATAAGTGTTAATGTGTGATTGTTGTTTGGAATGAGGAGAGTGTTGGGCATCATGTTGCAATTTTGGGTTTCAGGGATTTTTGAGATTGTGATTTTATTATTTTATTTGGATTAATAAACAAATTACAGGGGAAAAAATGGCCATAAAATCAAATTATCAGTCTTCATAATGCAATATTAATATGACCTCACAGCCTCACAGAAAATGACATTTTCCCCTTTTATACCTTTGAATATCTCACTGGTGCATCTTGAGTCAAGTTCCTTGAAGTACTACAGCAGTATTTTATATGGTCTAGAAATGGCAGCCCACTGAGAGTAGGACTGGACCCTAAGCTGTCAAGATGAACAAATGAGTGCTATTTTTTGTCACAGTTAACAGCAGGATTATCAGGATGGCGCCATTACACCATGTGGTAGTAGTCACAGCGCTGCAAAGATATGGCTCTAATATATCTCACCTATTTGCTGTGGCAGCCCTCAGTTATGAACAGAGGCGATCTACTGCACGCCTCTAAAGCCTGTGTTGTGTCCAGCTCATTACTTGGCAGAGCAACACAATAGTAAAAAAAAAATTTGCTAAGTTGAATCCCAGCCCTTTCAAAACATCTTGGGCATTTTTTGACCATTGCCATGGTAACTGCACCTGAAGCTCCACCCCTCAGCGTTCACGTCAGAATTAGTGTTTGTTGACTGTGATGCTGTGACTGCTTGTTCAGATGCTCCCCGGGATCCTTGTGAGTTTTGAATCCACCATAAAGCCACAAGGTTCATCTACTCAGCATTGCTTGTGAATCACACACCTCCTCTGTTTACCTTTCCTACCTGTGGGGGATTACGTCATGTCTGATCACCTAGCTTGCTAACTACATCCAGTGTGGGCACTTGGCCGTGGTGCACAGGTACCATTCATCCAGGCCCCTTTTCTGCCCAAGGCACTTCATTCGTGCCACATAAAAGCTCCGAAAAAGCTGAGGCACCTGCTGGGAATCTTTAATTCCAGTTCTAATTTATTTTTCCTGCTGGCAGCCAGTGTTCAGATTTCACTTTGGGCCCAAAGGTATCATCACAGCAGGAGCATTCTGCTGACAGTTTGGAAAATAAAAAAAATTGCAGTAAATCCTGAGTCTAAATAAGATTTAGGTCTTTTAATGGTGCGCTGATGCATAATGTGCACCGATGCTTTGTTTATACAGGGTACATTTCTGAAAACAATACAGTGGAAGACAAAATATTTTGCCAAAATACTTTGTATCGTAAATACTGAAAACCTTGATGCAGAGCAATCTTCAGTTAAAAATCAGTGAAATTCACAAATTATTATTAATTTGTTTGGATTATGGTTCTCTTCAAGGTGACTTGCAAATTGAGTTTTGCTCTTTTGGTACTTAAAATCACTGATTCATTTATATAGCAGGGTAATTTTTACCATAATTATTCAGCGCACCTTGTCTAAATGTATATCAGCAGGAGCCGGAATTGAAACTAGGGTCCCTCCAGCTGAAGGGCAATGGCACTAACCACCATGCCACCAGCTGGCCCAATAACTGATCTTTAGCACAGCTCAAGTAGGGCTCAGAGGGGGTTTACTTCCCCAACTCAGACACATGTGGCTCCTTTCTAGGCCTCACTGTCATGCAGCCATGTTCCAAAGGTGGTCTGTGTCTTCTTGCATGCAATTTGTTTCCATTTTTGTGTTTCTCCCCATTATCCACCATCCTCGTGTTGCATGTACATGTTGCATAATGCAAGAGAAACAGGTCAACATACATGTGCATCATAAAATACATAGAAACAACTTTGCAGTGCTATCATTAAGGGAGGTGTAGGTCACTTGCACTTTTTTATTTATCACAATTCAGGCACATTATTAAATGTGTGTTACCCCAAAGTGGCTGTGGAGAAGCACGTGGGCACCACCACTTATGTATCTCACTCATTGTTTGAAATCCGAATAACAACAAAAGCGCTAATCATCTCGGTGGAGATCGTTCTGCTGACTCTTGTCGAAGAATCTCGCCTTGCTTCTCCTTTTGTTTTTATTGTTGTCATGGAGATAATTAATGTAGTTTGCATTTGAGATTGTTCAGCTTAAGTGTCAGACTACATAATTACACTTGTTTTCCCTTCCTTTGCATGGAAAAATAAATGAAAAAAAACTGCTGCAAAAAATGTTTAAAGCACAAAAAAAATCAGGGGTGCAAAGGGATCTCCTTTCTAGAACTTGACATGCAGTTATTTTACCTTCTTTAAGCCATGCATATGCAAATATAAGACATGTAACTGCTTCACTGCTAAAACTCTGTACACAAATGAGGCTGTGTTTGGAAATGCAAACAAGGAAATCCTTGGATTCCAAAAGGCTGCATATATTTATGAACTTAGGCTGTTTTGTCAAGAAATGTCTCAAAAATTTCTATGGAGATACATACTCATCATTTATGAAAGTTGGCTTATTCTAGCATATCTTTGGGAGGTACAGCAAAAGAACAACTTGGTGCACTTGGTTCTCTAAGTACCAGGTCTCCAGGCTCTATTTTTCTTCACTGAATCACAAGCCTGAGGGCTGTATCCAGCCAGGGAACCCTGAGGGTGATGAAATGAGGCCTGACAGGAGCCCTAGGAGAACATTGCATAGGTGGACAATAATGGTGAGACTTGGCATTGCCTGCATTTAAAATGTAAACTGAGGAACAGGAATGCTGAAGGGAACCTACATGTCACTATGTCCTTCTTCGAGGCAAGGGTATAACACAAATCTTGCAGGATCTCTGGGTACTACATCTGGAAGACCATCTGGAAGCTTGGAATGGCAGCTCAAACCTTTGCACTTGATTTAGTTAAATCTGTAAAGGGCTATTTTGGTGAAGTCATGGTCTACAAAGGGAATATGGACTCACTAGAGTCATGCCAATGTAATATGCAGACTTACACAGCCTCTTAGTGAAAGTCACTAGTCATGACAGCTAACGGTGCGTGAGTATTCATATTTGTCCACTATAGGGGACACAAGTTTTTATGTGTCTCACTCATACATGCGCTGAGTCCTACTATACCATAAAGAGGACATTTTATGCTTGTGCATGCTTGGGGGTGGGGCTTGGACAACTTCTTATAAATCCAAAAGCCTTGTTTTGCTGACTCTTAGGAGCAAAACAAGATTGTGGGCAAAGTTTTTAAAGAAAGAGTCAACCACTGCTGAAATCTATAAGTGTTTAGTTGGTGTACTTGGGACTAGTTAAGTCTACTAGCGTCTGCTGAACACTACCTGAATATACTAGAATCTACCGTACGGTAGCTAAGTGTTGTAGTGTGTACTTGAGACTAGTCAAGTCTGTCTTACTGTACCTAAGAGTTCCTACAGAATGTACACTGTTCTTCTATATAAAAAAATCTGAATTTTATTAGACGTTCCTAAAAGAAACTGTGATATACTACCATTCAATCCAGGGGTTGTTTCATAGCATCCAAAAATTCCATGATAGACTCCAAACCTCTGCCACCCTGCTCAGGGTTAAGTGGTTAATGATACTGGGTGGATGGATGGATGGACAGGCAGATGCATAGATGGAGGGATGGATGGATGGATGTAATTCTTAAAAAGCAGCTACATGCAGCTGCTTAAAAAGCGATTTGCAGCATACAACCATTTTAGTGCTAGAAATGCAGTGCTGTAGTGGAGAAGATGGGAGCTCCTTGCCTTTCACTGCTACACCCCGTGCAGATGGCACAGTGTGCTACGGCAGCTGTTCTCCCCCCTCATGGGGAATGGGGGAATAGTTTGTGAAATCCTGCAGACTGTTTGATTGACAAGTTGATCTCCTAGGCTGCCACAAAAAATACATAGATCCTTGGGATATATCTGGAGATGATCTTCAAGACAGCCAGAAGCAGACATACTTGTGCTGCTCACACATCAATGTTGTCATGTTGCAGGAGTGGAGGGACTTAGGGGCTTAATAATAGCACTAATTGAAGGGATTCTAAAAGTAAACTTCTCCACTGTGCTGTAGACTTACAGTCTATTTCCGTCACAGCTTTTAAGGAATATTGTTCTGGACCATATTTTCTGCAGTGTCACCAGATGAACACCGCCCACATGCACATTTAAACCAATTTGCTTCTAGTGCACCGGAACTAAATCACAAAAACACACTAGTGTGTTAATTTAACTATCACTTTCCTCCAAAGCAACTTACACTGACCAGCCCATTTATACAGCTGGGTAATGTTTATTGTATCAGTTTTGGGCAATTATGTTGATCAAGGCTACCACAGCAGGAGGTGGGATTCGAATCAAAATCGCAAACTGGAAGGTAACACTCTAACCACATCACCTGCTGCTGCTGAGTGTGTACCGAGGAAATTAATTTTTGTTACAGCATAATAATTGCATTAAATTAGTTAGACAACAGTAATTCCATAATGAATTGACAACCCCTCTGAGATACTCTGGTTCTTTCATTTTCTACAAATATTTATAGTTCTATAAATATTCAGTCATTCACAACTTGAGCAATATCTAAAAATCATTACGGCAGTTGAATATATGTGTAAATATAACTTATATTCCCATAGTTGGCATCAGCCATGAAACTGTAACTCTCTCAATTTCAATTTTCCAAATTTACTGGGTATGGACAAAAATAGCTTATTATCTGAGGATATGCATTTATTACATGTACAGGTCCCCTGTATGTAAGAGCATAATGCTTTCTGGGAAATCAGCTCCTAAGGTGAAATTTCAAAAGTCAAAGATGTAATTACTTTCAATGGGAAAAACTTCCTAGGTCCACAGTCACCCCAATGTTTGCACAAGTAACACAAAAACCCTTCAAAATGGGTATAAATAATAACATTGATATCTAAAAAATGAATTTCTATTAACATTTTGTAAAAAATTTCTTTCATTATCAATCTACAGCTATAACAAAAATAATAATAATAATAATAATAATAATAATAATAATACTGGAAACCAGCAAGCTTGGTGTGGCTGTTGTGTCCTTGTAGGTCACTCGACTACAACACTCATGAAGAGATGAGGTTCATGTTTTCAAAACAACCTTTACTGAACTCTCACACTATCACTTATGCGCACTCAGTCATACATGTATATACAGTATATACAGTATATAATCGTTTTTTGCTCTTGTATGTAGTGGTTGGATAGCATAGCAGATAACATGTCTGCATAGCACATGGAAAACTGGAGGTCAATACCTGGTTCAGGACTGCCACCAATATTTAGTAAGGGTCCTTAGGCAAGAATCCTAACACCTGCCTACTGCCTAACAGCACACAGCAAGCCCAGTGAAAAAGGCTACATGAGACAAACGAGGGTGTTATGGAAAAGGAAAAACAACTAGTCACCCAACACTGTTTTGCGTAACCCTAAACCCCCTCAGCCAGATCAGTCGCAAGAGTGGAGCTACATGGACATTGACTCCCTGATCCACCTGACTAAGCTGTTGTTAGGACTGGAGATGAATGATAGTAAAAAGAGGGAAGGGCTCCATACCAGAGGTACAACTACAAGTACCTGTGGATCCTCCACACACAGGAAAACCATGAGGCAGAAAATAGTAAGGCAGACATCCATAAAGTAAGTCAGTAAAATGAAAGAACAAGATCAGTGCTATCTGTACTTAGTAAGTTGTACCTTACTAAGTTCCTCACTTAGTAAGTAAGTGAGGAAATGGAAGCTGTAGACATCAAGACATGAAAGCTCCTTACAATCTATGGAGCCTTCTCCCAGAGACTGTACACCCACCATGTGTCACAACAACTGTCCTTAAAGAGATATAAAACAATGCAACATCCCCTAAAGGTGAGCTGCTAAGGGAATGTGTGAAACAGATAGTTAAGCAAAGGAGGTGCCATGGCAGGATAATCTTCTCTATGGAATGTACCACTGACAGATATCAGAGGTGGTTGACAAGAGGACCGTATTTTCCAACCAGTGACGGGGAAAAGACAGGACTAAAGGGCAGTAGAGGAGCACTAACTGCAGCAGCACAGGAACACACACTCAACAGCATGTCAATGGAAACAGAGGTGTACTATGTCAGGCCCCTCAAGTGGATGTCACTCTCTGCAGCATCCACCTGTTCAACAGCACTAACAATATTTATGTAATAAATGCAATCAGTTTAAGAGTAATGCAGTTTGAAGATATATAATGTGTTGTTACTATATATCTTTCCACCTTTACACTTTCTGATCTGGGGAGTGCCAGGTAACTCAGTTAAATATAATAAGTTTCTCAGTGCAGAGAAGAATATTGCAGAAAAGGACATGGACTAGATAAATCTTTATGAAGTCCTGGCTGCTATATTAAGCACTCAACAATAAAGTGGTTTGGTGGCATTTATATTTTATCTATCTGCCTGACAATGTCATGGTAGCTCCCAGCTGCAGAAAAGACAGTATGTCTTGGTTATTTGCCATGTTTTTCATGTTTAAGTCAAATGAGGGTCTACTGCAACTGGAAAATCTCATGAGACATGTAAGAGGTGTGTCAATATGTAGTAATCACAGCATTTTGAAGCATCAAAAATGATTAACAAAGAACAAATAATTCAAGTATGCAGACAGATAACTAAGGTGTATTTCTACCTAGTCGTTCATGAATAAAAGTCTGCTAAATTTTGTATGGCTGTACTTTAGGTTCTACAGGTATTTTAACATTGTGCATCAGATAATTTTGTAAAACATCAGATGATTTTTTTGACATGCAATTAAACAAACAAAAGTGTCTTCCCCTCTAATGAGCATCTTTTCCCTGTAGCTTCATATAAAGCAGTGAAAACTCCAACACCATCTGTTCTTAAATACATCCTTACAAAACTATTAGCTTTCAGATATTGTATATACAAAATATCTACCTATCTATAAAAATTTTAATGTTAATTTTGTCTTTTTTTGCAAGAAATTATAGACAATTTTGAATTTAAATAAACCCCTTTCATAGAGATCATAGATTAATTTATTGTCACTATGTAAATGTAGACCCTGAAGGAATGTGTTTCTAATTTAATACATATTTTTGCATTCATACCAAAGCAGAGTCTTATTTTCAAAACATTTTCTGCTTTGTCAAAGTGCAAAGGCCTAAATCGGTCGCCACCTTGTTTCCCCTCCTGTCTGTTCTGAAGGGTCATTAGATCTTTCCAAAATTAATGAGCTGTTCTGACTATACAAAATGTACTGTGGTCTTCAAGCCACAAAGTTTCTGAACTCGGCTGGTTTAATAAATACAGGGCAGAAGGTCATCTCAACAAACAAAAAAAAAGAACTGGAGGCAGCACTTACTCTAGCAGTAAATAATCTGATTGGTCAGACGTAATTAAATAAATAAATAAATAAATAAATAAATAAATATTGCATGCAGTGAAAATATATATATATATATATAGAATGAGGAAAAGCATATTTCAGACAAACTGAAGATTGCATGCAGTGAAAATGGAGAGGACAGCCTATTATTATGCCACAAACACAGCTGTGTGTTACTATGAGTAATGTTATCCATAAACACAGGGAAAAATATTCGTATGACTTTTCTAAACCGAACAATCACAGTATTGGAGGCATGACGTAGAAATTCTACAGTAATAAGCAGGTGAAACTATAAAATGTGACATATTTAATAGAGCATGAAGGTGGTGTTGAAAACTGCAGACTTGTAATAGAAACTCAATCAATGTTATATTTCAACAGTTCTTGCACAGTATTTGCGCATTTACTGATTTACTATTTACAGTACATGATATTGTCAGGGAACATTATGTTTGGTGCATCATAAAAAGTTGAAAGAAAATAACAAAAAATTAAACATTTAATGAAAAAAATTTCAAACATTAAAATGGTTATGAGAAGAAAATCTTCAACAATTATCATCATAATGTATAATGTAATTTTTCCCATAGTGACTGGGTTTATTCACAGTGTCACTACACAATGAGCAACACTGTAATTTGGTTAAAACAAAAACTGATCACATGTCCCTCAGCTGATATGACCAGATGGATCTATAATGAAAGAAGCAACATACAGAAGTAGAACTGGTGTGTTTGGGCATCATGGGCCCTCCTCTCTGCTGGTATGTCCAAATTGAGGCGTGTCACATCCCTCGACTCAGAGGGGCCATCCACCACAGCACACACTCCCCCGTGTTACGCCCCCACCAGACACACACATGCCAGCTGGCCCTGACAGAGCTGTTGAAGGCAAGGTGCCACCACACCACACGGCCTGCACAGCCCTCAAGGAGGCGACAACGGTCCTCTCCCTTTTCACATTTCTCATCCCTTTTCCAAACACAATGTCGGGAGGGACTCAGGCTTAATTTTTTTTTGTTTTAATTTTGTTGGCAACACAGTCAATGTGTTATTGCTACTTATGAACGTTGCTGGAAATTAGCTCGCAATGTGAACTATGTCACTACATCATAAAGTAACTACGTCATTGTGTGAATGACTCTTGTTGCTCATCAACATAAAAAAATCAGCCTCATATTTGGCAAAAACTTCGTAAAAGTTAATAATTTCACTCATATGCACAAAAGCTTGAAAATGAGACTCATATCTTGAGAGATGCATGTACTGTACACTTGGGTTTAAAAAAAAAACCCTGAATAACCACACAATTAAATCTGTTGCAGATGCATCCCACTCAGGGAGTTAGGGTTATTATACATTATGACATTCTAGGACCCTTTACTGGGGAAAAAATCATGCTTCATTAGTTCAGATGATTTTTCTGTACCTTCGCTCCCTGTTATTAAAAGTGAAGTTCTTGTTTAGGCAAAAAGTTGAAAAAAACAAAGCAAATAAAAACATCATCTATGGGTCCTCTGTTGGCCTATAATATCAAAATGGAAATCTGATTAAATTAGCCGGCCCAAAAAACTGTAAATAGCGATAATAATTTTCATTTTTACATTACAGCATCAGCTGCAGCACTGAACCAAATGCAATTAAGCCATCAGGTCTGAGGTCTGTGAGTCTGCAGAAGTAAAATCTGATTTTCTCTTTCCCCGAGACGGTTCCACAGCCCCTATAATGTCATTTATTGTGGTAAATACAGGTCCAATGGTGATTAAAAAAGAATGTGGAAACAAGACTGTGATGTCATTGACAAGATCCTATGATGTCATTGAAAAGAGAGCTAGCTGAAGTGTGGCGGGGGCCTGATAGCTGAAATAATGACAGACAGACAGACATCTGCTGGGTCTCCATTGCTGCGAGTGATACAGTGCCATCCTAAGCCAGACCAGCCTCGAAGTGTGTGTGTCACCATATTTGTTGTAAAAATCGCATTTCTGTTGTGCATTTCTCCAAAGCAGATAATAAGCTACCCATATACACCGCTAAATCACAAGATTTCCCTCTATATGAGACTTGTTCATTTACAGATGAGGGTATGTAACAGTGGGGGAAAAAAATGTCTATTTAATCAGAAACAGGAGGTGGCAATATACAAGTAACACAAATCAAAAAAGGACTATGGAGCTACTGACCTGAACCGCCCTTCAGAACATCTTCCTACAGTGTGTTTTTATCATGATGCAGACTGGACATATTTGGAGGAAAGGCGAGATCCAATCAACCTCGCACTCCTTGAAACTCCTTCAAAGTTTTTTGGGAACAGGCAATCAAACATCAAATCTGTCAACCTTTCTACAAACAAGCACTGAGGGCTATTAAAGACAATTTTATGAATAGTCTTAGCAGGAAAAAACAATAGGTTTCACGTGCAAGAGAGTAGATAAAACCCAGAGACTGCAGACCTGCGCTCTGTTAAAGGGATGAAACCGCAGCTGTATCAGAGATCCTTTCATTAGCATTTAGACAGAAGACAGTCATTATGGTGGTAATTCAGGAGGCATTTTTATATGTGCAGGAGCTGCAGTGAGTCGACAGTCTGAGTGGTCATCCTGTCCATATCAATGTTAAACAAATTTCACATGTAATTTCAGTCTTCCTCCATGTCCCGCAAATCTTGTTATCATGATTGGTAAATCTCATATTCATAAATCCAAGCACATCAAATCTGCTTTTTAATACTTTGTAAAGTGATTTACAGAGCTTAAACATGCAGTATATGCAATAAGACCTTGTCTATAATAAAGCATTAACAAGTATTTTATATATATATATATATATATATATATATATATATATATATAATGTGTGTGTGTGTGTGTGTGTGTGTGTGTGTGTGTGTTAAGATACCATATAAATCATACGCTCCTGTAAAATAAACTTGTGAAGCAGTTCCATTTTAATGAAAGGAATCTACTGAAAATCAGTCACAAGCGAATGAGAGTACTATATTCTGCTTTAAAACAGCTGTCCAAATAATTTAGTTATGTGTCTTTACGCAAAATAATTTCGGAAAGTCTTCTTAGGAAGTAAGTCTCAGTGGGATTCTTTCCGACGCCATATTCCAAAATGTGTTTTGAAAGAAAGTAGATCTGAAGCCCACTTCCAGACTCACTTTTATTATACCAACTGTGTAGGGAAGAAGTGCAACTGGGGAACTAATGACACAAGTTAGCTGTCACATTTCCAAAGCAAATCAGGAACCTGAAAGGTGACGCGATGTCCAGGGGATGGAACTAATTACTGAAAAACTGGCTTTGTACTGTATTAATGTAGCTTGAGGGCACGTGGAGTCGGTACCATGGCAAGAAAAAAAGTCTGTTTCTAAGAGCTTCTTACTTTATGGTTTCTCCTTCACAGCACACACTAAAAGAAGGAGGGAGAGTGACAGCAGGTGATGTAATGGTTAGACCAGCTGCCTTTGCACTTGAGGAACTCAGATTCAAACTCCACTTCTGAGGTGTGCAGCCTGGCTATAGTAGAAGCTTCCCTGTTGTATAAATGGGTAAATCAGTGTACAGTTATTAATCTAACAAGAGGTTACCTAGCGGGAAGGAGTGAAAAAATGGCTAATAATAAACTTGAGTAAGAAAGAGGCCCTGAAATACTCTGCAACTTACTGTTCGTGATTAAAGTCATTTACAACCAGAAAGCTGCGTGTTCGAGTCCAAGGAGAGCCCCTGCTGTAGTTCCTTTGAGTAAAGGTCAAATAACCTACACTGCTACAATAAAACATTAATGGGTGGAAAAAAAGTCAGTTTCTTTGGATTAAAAAAGTGTTGGCACTGTAGCAAAAAATATATCATTAGAGGATTTTAAGCCAATATATCCAATTAGAGTTTTTTCACACAGAATAGGAATATAAAAAGTATTATTTGAAGCTGTGAATTTTTAAATAATTGAGGATTGTAGGAGTGCAGTTTTATTACCACTTTTCTGTGCCAAGACCACTATGGCCTTTATGTGGCTCACTATATAATAATGGTATAGAGGCACCATCTCTCTTGCAACCTGGAGAAGGGGCAGGTGCTGCCCACCTGTTGGTTTATTGCTGGACAGGCCAGTCTCTGCTGGGGGTCTTTCTCCTGGGGTCTGTGGGCCATTGCTATGGTGTCTTTTTGTTTTTGGCCAAAGTTACACAAGGCTGTGGTCCTCTCCTCTGGAACTGATACGGTTCTTCAACACCCCCTTCTGAAGTGGAAGAGTCACTGTACTGCTCTGCACCCATGATTGCCAGCTGCCCCCAGTTGACAAACAGCACCACATGGGAGGATCATCATTAATCAACCCACCAGATACACTGAATTAATCCAATAAATACCTTAGCAAACCTTAGCTATACATGTTGCTTCCAGTGGTGTAACTTGCCAGGTATTGGTGGGAACCGGAAATATTAGTAAAATTGCTCAAAGGCCCAGCAATAAAAGCATGCACATATCTATAGGATTTCTAGAATGTTCTCCAGACCCCACCCTAAACATTTTCTGTAAGAGCAGAGAATCTTCTCTATAAGACTCATCATTATAACCAGTTATTATACACAGTTTGGGACATGTGTCCTCCAGAGTGGACAAACAAATGGCTGGCTTTCAGGAGGTTACTCACCACTACAGAGAGGCTCGCTTGATTCTGGGGGGTTGCCTGGGGAGGGCGCTATACTGTATGACAGAAGAAAAAACAGCTCTAAGGACAAATGCTGAAATGCCAGTTTGGATTTTAAGAGTATGGGCAGCATTAAACAGCGTACAGCTCTCCATTAGCTTACATTTTCAACCCCCTTGTTTTAAAATTACCTCCTGGCAACACTGAGTCATCCAAAGTGACAACACAAGAGAAGAGCGAGACTCCCGTTTCCCATAATGCATCTCTCCTCCCAGAATAAACACTAGAAGTGGCACTTTAAAGACTTAGAGCAAAAGAAGGTTGTATTAATAAACCATAAACAATTGTTGGGCCATTCAATAAAGCAATTCTGATCATTTCTCTGGGTAATTATTTTTATAATTGCATTTCGTAATGACTGAAAGAAGGTGTGAAACCTTTTTGCATGATGCAGAATTAGAGCTGCAGTGCAGCGCATAATTTCCAATGCTCAGTGTTCAATTATTCTACTTCCTGCGGCTTATTGTGTCCCACAATGCATCTGCACTCAGAACCCAACAGACAGCTGGAGGCATGAGGCCATGTTGGGGACGGCGCTATTGAATGGCGTCCTCCCTGCATTGAGCAAGTCGTTGTGCATCATCACCTTCCCAGCGGCTGCATCCGCTTCCAGCAGGTCACGACCACCTAAGGTCGCAATCCAAACATGGAAGGTGACACTCAAAAATAGATCTGCATCTCCGAAACAGAGTTAACCGGTCCAGAGTGATCTCGGCACCAATTAGTTGGAGAAAATCCGATTAAAACCAATTAATTTCTCACGCTGTGCTGTGAAACAGGAGGATGTGCACAGGAGAGGTACATTAGCAGAGGCTGAAGCAGAGCGTGAGATACGGTTACACTCCGTCATGTTCTCCACACGACGCCTCCTATTGTACAGCTCACATTTCCCAACCTTCAATTACATTTTATTTTTCCCCTCACTGGCTACAGCACATTAACACCCCTCTCCATCTCCCTCCAGTAATCTCACTTGAAATGTTCCCTGCATTTCCACAGCCTTTCGTTGAAGGCATCTTCAAAGTGGCGCTCTAACCATACACACGCAGCACCCGACTCAGGGGTAGAAAAGCAGGTAATGAAACCGAAGGGAAAAAATCCTGAAAATAATAAATATGAGATTCCCATAAAACGAGAGTTTTGAATCTTATAGCAGCAATAGCAGTATCAAGGTAGACTGTGAGAGGAGGCCTTTAACCGCCCCAGTAATATCTCAAGGGGCACCTGTGCAATTTTCTCCATATCAGCAATGATGTTTTATGGAATCAGGTAAGATTTTAAAGAGTCATGTGCAGCAGATATATAAATTTACCCATTTATACAGCTGGGTAATTTTTACTGTATTAATTTATGCAAAATCTCTGTTTTTTTATAGAATAAAATATTTTGCTGATAGAATATTTGGCAATTCTGTGATCCAGAATGGCTGTGATAAACAGCTTACACGGGAACCATTTTTATCTCTGGAAAATATACTCAAGAAGAGCTTTAATGTGCAACCCATCTAAAAGTAATAAAAAAATGACTTTGTCTAACTGGATTATCACATTATGAAAACCTGTTGTTCATGTTTATGGCATTTATATATTCATTTTAAGCTTGCATTAGAACAACCCACTCTGGTAACAGAGCAAGATTCCCTCAGACCCCTAGTCTGAGAAAACCAAACTATTCCACCTCTGTGTCGCAGCCCCTCCATACAGGGGGGTTCTCTGCTCACATCCCACATTAAAAGCAGGACGTGACTCTGCCTGCTCCACTTTCATAAACACAGATACACAGGTCTTTGTTTTTTCGATGACATGTTGAGAGCAACAAGCAGAAAAAATTATTGTTTTGGTGAGGGACAGCAACATTTTGGGACGTGCAGCAAATGAAGAGGATGCAACAACACAGAAAGGGCAACAATAGGCTGCTGTGGCAGGGGTCATTTCAGTTCACTGTTTACCTGCCTTCCATACTGTGGCACTTCCTCTACCCTATTTTTGGTCTCATTGTGAAAATGGCATCCATTATATTCATTGCCAAAGCCTTTTTTCATCCATACACAGAAAACACATTAGACCAGTTCCTTTCTAAGGAAGTAAAAGAATTTAACAAATGTGAATGTGGACTTTTTTTAGGATATGTTCATTCATATTGTCCATTGTTTTAAACCACGTTCAAAGTTTTGTTTTTTATTGCTTCCTCATTTTGAACCTATTTTTAGCTGCAGTTTTTGAGAGCAAATACCTTATTGAAGGTCACTGATGCTTTAGTAGAATGTTAAGTTTGAAGGGGCAACCCATGTTTTTTCAAATATGGCATGCTGCCCCACATAATCATTTATAGTTATGTTTACATTTATTCATTCATCAGCTCCCAGTTTATTAAACAATTTCCCAACAGAGACATAAGACTCAGTACACTAAGTGCATCAGTGACAGAGTAATAACTTTAGATATAGACACAGGAGGATGAAAGCATGGCTTCTTTGTCTGATATCAGTGTTGCTGGTTCACATCCCTCAACTAACTGTCTATAGAGGTGAGATTCAAAAAGCAAATACATAGCAGATAACCCACAGTGAGTTACAATATTACTTTTTATAAAGCTGGGTACTGAAGCAACTCTGACTAAGTACATTGTTAAGGTGTACTATGGCAAGCCTTACTGGAGGAATTGAACCTAAAGCCTACATGTTAGAAATCAGTGCGCTTAACTAATATGTGATTAGTTTACCGTGGCTGGTACTGCTATATATTAATTGCGCATGTAATAAACATAGTGTGAGTGACAAAAATTTCAGCCCAACAGTCAGGAAGGTGATGCTTTGCAGGAAGTTATAAAGACAGCAGAGTTGTGGTAAAGGCTGAGAACCACTATGTGAAAATGGGGTAGAGCTGTTTTGCCCAGGAATGATCCGGCCACAGTGCTTAATTTAGTCTCCTCAGAGAAGTCCCTTGTGGCATGAATGTGACGTGTGCTTCGTCACGCTGCACAGGTATTGCAACGTGCTGCAAGTGGGCCACGACTGATCAGCTAGCTGTTAGTTCTCTGCTGTCACACTGGTGGTACCGCAGTTTCAAGAAAAAGGGATATTTCAGGTGGATTTGTCACGCTAAACTGTGCTTACTGTTTCTGTGTGTGTGTGTGTGTGTGTGTGTGTGTGTGAGAGAGAGAGAGACATCACCTTTTATAAAGACATCAGCTAACTAATACATTGCAGTCATTGTATGTCAGCTGTGCATCTGCTAAATGAATAAATGTAATGTAATTTTAGATGGGCTAGGTGCTGCATAAATGGTAAGGTCTGGTATACAGTACCAGTGTGTGAATCAGCCTGGACAACCTGGGCAACTTGTATGGAGGAACTGGTCAGAAGAGTAGTGTCCTCCTTCCCTCATCACATTTGTTTACCAAGTAGAAACAAAAGCTAGTTTACAACAATATCTATTCATAATTTACCCTGAACTATACCTGCTGCACTGGAACCCATGTAAACACACACTGATTGAGAAGAGGACTCTGACACAGTCCAGCAACTGTACGTTAACTTCTTTACTTGGCACTTTTCTCCAAAGCAACTTACAATGTTAAACTACGTAATTTACCCATTTATACAGCTGGGTCATTTTTACTGTACTAATTTAAGGTCAGGGCCTTGATCAAGGCTACTATAGTAGGAAGTGGGGGATTCAAACCTGGGATCTAAAACAGCAGAGTGTCACTCTACCTATTGCAATATTTCACAAAATGTAGCCAGCAACTGCGTCACAGTAAGTCATTGTTACTGTGGTTTGGCCAGGAAGGTAAGGCCTCCATTTGGCAATCACTGTAAGGACCTCTAAGCTACATATTTGGGTGCCTATGGGTTCGTATTCCCCTGTGGAACAGTTTTGCAAAATGACAAACAGCCACTAGCAAATGTGAGTATCCAGGGCCCTCATCTCCTACCCACAATGCTCCACAGCACATAGTGGGGTGAGTGGATTGCATGCAGCTGCAGATGAAAAAGGAGACAAAAATATGAGGATAAGACAAGCCATTTTTTTTGGGATGTTTGCAACTGGGTGACACTAAAGAAGAGGGATCTGGTGGGGGTGGCTCCCTTTGCCCTGCACTCACAGCCCCCTGTAGCAATGAGAGACACACACACCAGCATTTGCCCATAACTTACTACTAATTACTGCCCTACATCACTGCTAGGGAGCCTCACTATTCACCAGAGGCATAATCCCCTCCACATGGCTCCAGGTTCAATAACACTCTTTCAGCAGCAGAAAAGAGAACACAAGTAACTTAAAATGAAATTATGGGAAAAGGAACAGCCATGCAGACTTCAGTAGCTGGCTCCTTGTTGGAAAGCTGGAATTCAAATAATAAATGAAACTTTATACTGTTATTTAATATACAATTTAAAAAATAAGCTCTTGGCAAAACACGCTTATTTAAAAATAGTATCATTAAAAACATGTCCAAAGTGATTATTACCTTGGTACCCAGAATACAAATAGGAACACTGATAATTTTGTTTATTCACAAGGGAAGGTGGGCAGCACAGTGTGTAGGACTACTGGCTTGTAGGTTCAAATCTAGCTTTTTCTGTGTGGAAATTTTGTGCTCTCTGCAAGTTTGTCTGGGTTTCCTTAAGGTGCTCTGGTTGCCTCCCAGTTCAAAGGCACGTTTTTTTCACATTATCCAGTCATTTTAAATTGTTATGTATGCAGTTGCCCTGTGATGAGCTGTATCTCATCTGCTGTATATCATGCCACACTACCAGTGCTTCTGGGATAAACTCTGGACTACTGTGATCCTGCATAGAATAAGCAGTTAGTAATAATAGATTAATGAATGAAAATCTTGTGGCAGTGAAAGATGGAAGTGTGTACTTGATGGGGAACCAATAGTGGTCACTATGTTTAAGAAGACCCGCCGCCATAGAGACCTGAATGTGTTCCCAGCTTTGCCTTTGCCCTTTGTGCCACGTGTGCAGACTAGACAAACAGAACCAGAGCAATTCTCCCCTTTCAGTACCACGGAATTCTGCAGCACTAGGTTTTATTTGACAGAACGGCACCTTTTAGTGCAGCCAACCTGCAGGGGCTCAAGCCCCATGTGTCGCTCAGGCAGCATCAGCATTTAAATGGAACCAATTACTCCCTTGTGTCTCTATCTACTGGATGCCAGAACTGAATCCAAAGATATTTGCTATCCAGTAGCAATGTTTAAGGGCAATTAAACATAATAGGTTGAAATTAGCCAAGGGAACAAGAGGGACATGTTAAATTGTGGAATACAGGGGATTCTAGTCCGGCAGTGTTTTGTTCAGGCCACTGGAGAGATCATACTATGCTTTGACATTTCATGAACAAGGGGGACAAAGACTGCGAGGACATCACAGTTGCATCGCGCCAGAGCAGAATATGCGCATTAAGTCCCGTTGAATCCATCATTGCCACGACACACGTGTTCTTGTGCCGCAGTCTGGGTTCTACACACAGAATTATAATCTTCTTATGGCAACATCTGAAAGACGTTTGGGGAAAAATGCTGTTTCTGATGTTCTGCATAGAATGGATGGACGTCTTTCATTTTTTTATGTGATTTTTTTTGTGACATCCACATCCAGTGGCATTCATTCCATCCAGTAGATGGGTTTTTCTCAATAAGAGACAAATTCCAACACAGGTCAACATTTCTTTGTAAACCGTATGGGTTATGAACTTGCCAGCATCCACCTTTTAATAACAGCAAGTAATGCAGAAATGAGCTTCAATTTACACAAACCTGTTTAGCACAACAGCACAATTTGGAGGTGCAAATTACTCTCCATCTGATAGGAGTAACCCGTGGGGATGGCTAGCATATCTCCCCTTCTCACTCATCATCATTGCAGCATCCAGCATTCCCTAGACAGGCAGACACACTTCTGTTCAACCAACAGTACCTTCTCCCTGATGGACCCCCTGGGGCAGCTTTACCACTGTCTACATATAAGGCCACTTCTAGCCACCACAACATGTCTACAACTGAACCACAGAGCCAAGTCCAATTCCCCTGTTCTACACGTCTGGTACACATAGGGAATGTGCAGGTTAGGTGGTGTAGTGGTTAGCGCTCCCACCTTCAAGTCATAAGGCCCAAGTTTAAAGCCCACCTCCTGCAAGTAGGAACCTTCTGACTCTAAAATAACAGTTTTAATATCCAATGGTGCTTTTATATCTCCTAGAGACTGTTTAAAATCAGTGACAAACAAGCAGAGTTTACAGCCCCATGCACAATAAAACTCTGGGTGATGATTGTTTCAATAATATCTGGAAACACACTACACCCAGCATTCATGAGTGCTTCTCAAACAGTAGGGTTCCCAGAAGTTTCTGGGAAGTTGCCCCTGATCGCTTGATGCACCAAGCCAGCCCTGCAGGTAGTGACCCTCTGTAACAACAGTGTCTGACTCAACCTGGAAGAGAATGGGAAACGTTGGGACCATTTTGTGGAAGGAATTAACCCAACATCATGCTCCCTTCAGGGCGCCAACACTTAACACATAACACATAAAACTCACAGGAGGATAAATACACAAACATAACCTATAATAGTAATTAAGGTTCCTCCTCCCTCCTCTTCTGCACCTTGTTCTATTTGGTTTTTTTGGTGAGTTTTCGGTTGGCTGGATTATAACTTAACACAAGTGCCATTCAACAACAAGAGTTATAGTGTTTCTGCAGCAGTGTAGAGCCATGCAGAAATAATCACACAGACACAGAGCTGTGTAATCAGTCAAAGGGATTCAGACACTGAATCTCTGAGCGTGGTAAATTTAATGTTGTATTTGGCAAAATGTCCGCACACCAGGCCATCAATCTCAATCACGCAGCTCACATTCGCTTTGGGCATTACGTTTGTGCCTTCCCACTGCATCACGCAATTACACAGCAGGACGCGCCCTGATAGCACCCAGTCACATGTTATATTCCTGTTTGATTTAATCTACATTGTATGTCTACAGCGGTACCAGGTCACAACACCACAGACCCCTGCTGGCGGTGCTCATTCTAGCACTGACTTCATTCGCAGACGGCCTGAGAGGCAGCGCACTTCGTTGTATGTGTTGTGCTCTATTGTAACGTGTTACACTCAAGAGAGGAGCGGCAGGGAACAGCTACTTCATTTACAAATGAAGATTCATCTCAAGAAGCAACACTGAGGAGAACCCCTGCTCCCCCCACCATGTCTCTGCAAAGTGTTGCTCTGTTACGACAGGCCACGCATGCAGAGCCTTCCGAGACCAAAGTGTAATGTTATAAGGGTGATCAGTAGAAGGGATGCAGGATAATTGTTTCTTCTTCATGTTCTAATAAAGAAGGCAGAATTTGTGAATTTAAAAATACTTTTAGTGTGTGACTGTGTGTGTTAAATTGTTTTGCAATGTACGCTGGTAGATGGCTGTAATAGTTACCATATATAACACTGTAAGTCACCCTGGACAAAGGGGTTGGCTGGATATGAGTTAATGATGTAACCGGTGGAACAGTGAGCAGCTTTTTTGGTTTGTGAGGAAGAAGAGCCGTGCTTTTTAATTTCTTTTTTATCCGTATTGCTAGCACTGCAGGGCTATGAGTGTACGTTTCCTCAGAGCAGTAAAAGCCTGGGAAAAGCTATGCTCCATAATCTCAGAAAAGGTGCTCAGCAGGTCCAGAGTAACCAAACTGAGGGAGCAGGTCCAACTCTGGTAGCCCTTTCACAACACATTCTGGGAAACTGCCATGCCTGCTGCACACTTTCTGCTAGAAAATGATGCTAATCCTCCTCATGATGTACCAGCAGGTACACACTGTTTAATAGCATTAACTGAGATAAAGACGGGGGTAGTTTGCTAGTCTGAAATTGCATTCAGTGTTCGGTACCAACACTAGCTCTCTTAATTAAACAATCTGCAGGAAACTGCTAGTTAGGTAACTAAATTGGTCTTCACCAATTAGACGTCAGTGGATCAAGTTTTCTTGGGGTTTGTTGCGTCACATTATGAAACTTTAACTCTTTCAACCCTCTATTTATCTCAGATAAGCATCTTTACACCAATTTATCAATTTATACATGAGTGGGGTAATTTTTACTGTAGTTCAGAGTAAGTACCTTTCCCAAGGATACTACAGGAGAATGGATTTGAACAAACAACCTTCAAATTATAAAGTAGCAGCCCTAACTACTTCACCATTGGCTATTTGTCTAAAAGGGAGTCTGCAGGATAAAAGTCTTCTTGAGTCATGGTGGTAATTTTGCTGTGCAGTCAATGTGAAACTGTGGAAGTCAGGGGGTTCAGCTCGGTAGAAGAAGGTGGTTCAAAGGCATGAAAAAGCTCCTGTATTTATTCTATTCAGACAGGCGTTGAATTGCCCTGCTGTACATCTTTAAATTTATTCTTAAAAAGCAAATGAGACTCTCACATTGGGACACCTTCAAACCTACTGAACAAAATGATTAACCCAAGACAAACCCTTTCGCCCAGCACTGATTTCCAAACCCAAAACAGCCTGAAATGAGCAAGCGATAGATATCACAATTAATATAATTCACAGCAGCTTGTCATGTGTTTCTCCTTTAGCGATGACAATGGCTGATGGTCTTAGTCTCTCAGACAAGCTCCACAAAAAGAAGAAATGCAATAAGCTTGATGTCCTGTGAAAGTGCCCACAGATGCCGCTGCTTAACAAGCTTCTTGGCTGCCAGTGTACATTTTAAATATTCATCTCGGGCAGTTTATCTTTGCGCATAACTAACCGTGCAGTTAAATATGAGCTTCTGAGTCCCTCTTCGCCGACTGCAAGTCGATGAAGCTGTCAGCATTAAGTGACAAAATAAAGGCGCTTAGACTGAAGACTAACACTTTTCAAAGACTGACAATCCATTTCCCGCTGTCCTCCAGTCGTGTGTAAATCTGATGGACGCGTCTTCAAATCAGCATATTAAAAGCTCAGAAGAATTGACCAGAGCCACCAAAACACAATGAGTCCTATTCAGCTTTTATTTCAAATGACAGCATGGCTCAGTAAATGATAAAGTTTTAAAGGTCTTAGATGAAATATCATCTGAATGCTTCAATTATATTTTCATCACTTGCTTACCCAGTGCTGGGCTGCTGTGATCCATTGTCTGGCCTGCAAGCATATGGTGTGTGGCAGGGTACCTCCTTCATGGGATGCCAGTTCATTACAGGGAAATCATACACATTCACACACCGGGGTAATTCTGAGTCCAGGCCTTGGGACTGTGGAAGGAAACCAGAGCATCCAGATGAAGCCCTTGTGAACATGCAAACTCCATACATTCCAAACCATCGAGATTCAAACACAGGTAAAACCCAAGATCTTTAAGGCACCAGTGCTACCTGCTGTACCACTGGGCCAACCTTATTAGAACAATTAATAAATGTAATTGTTACAAGTGAAGTTTGCAGTTTTCAGTGAGTATTTTACTGTGGACCTTTACTTCAACTTTTGATGTAAAATATCCAGACATCCCAACAGGTAAAAAAAGTCTTTTAGTATAAATGCATCAACTCCTCACCAAAAGGCAAAGAAATTGCAGTCAAATATGATGGGCTGCTTATCCAAGATGCTGGAGAAATAGGGTCTCCTACTGAGTGCTGCAAATCTAATTGTATAAACGGGTCCGAGTGCAGTTGGTAGGATCGCTATGGGAACGAGAAGATGTATATAAATAAATAAATGCAGAAAACTGGCTCTGTCCGCGGAGCATCTGCGTGCTCCCTGCAGGCGGGATGTGCTGCGATCTGACTGGATCTGGGGGAGGCTAGGGATGTGCAAAAGCACATAAAAAGGTCCTAAAACATTGTCCATGCTGGAAGATGCAGCCATTTTTTTTACTTTTTGAACTGTAAGCCATTTTCAGGAGATCTTCCATGTAAATTTCAGAATTTATATAGAGTATACCCAAAGGCCCACTCCTGAGAAACCCAGTAAAATAAATGCACGCAGTCATTATTTTACTCTCACAAACTCAGTTTTTTGGTCAAATCAACAATTGCTTCATCAGTAATCAGATGTGTATTTATATTAGATTTTAGCATATTTTTGCATTATATTTTACATTACTGTAGCCCCAGAACCTGCTGTTTTTACTTGATGCATGATTTACTTTACTCATATATATATATGAACTGGAGTGTGTTCATTAACATCAATTTCACAGAATATTAGATTACATAATTTAACATATGCTGAAGTGGAAAGAATTAATGGAAAATACTGACTGCAAGCTTTCAGATGACATCTTGCATATTTGCAACATGACATTTTCTGGATAAGCATTCACTTATCTTTTCTCACTCCATCCACAGTTCTGTGGAGTTGAACAGAGGATTCTGTGTGTGCACAAAATAGAGGCTTTATTTGCAGTTAGATTTAAATTGAATCACCATCCAGAGATGGATCCATTTTTAGGAGAATGGAGTTTGTCTCTGATAAGGAGAGCAGTTCTTTCCAGCGTGCAGCCGAGTTATTGTTCTGGCAGCTCATTTGTGACGCTCAGAGAGGCCTCCAGCTCACGTCTGTTGAACCTCAGAGAAACGTTCTTGCGCTGAATCGCTCGGTGCCGACAGGGTAAATAGCAGGTAACTGGTCAGAGTGCCAGGGGTAAACAGTGAATGAAAGTGCTTAATGGCGTCTGCCTCAGCAATCTTAGTGGAACACCAGTGACCTTTGCTGAGGACAGATACTCCCCCAAAAACGAAGAGCCGGGACTGTTCTGCCCAC
Source organism: Arapaima gigas (assembly GCA_900497675.1). Lineage (NCBI taxonomy): Eukaryota > Metazoa > Chordata > Actinopteri > Osteoglossiformes > Osteoglossidae > Arapaima > Arapaima gigas. Next base: position 979,612 of record UFQX01000081.1, read on the forward strand.
AACTCTCTGCTGAACAGGAATCAGCGTTGATCCAGGAAAAAACTTTTTTTATCCTCCTTTGAGAATAAAAAACATCAGTGTATGTATGAGTCGGCAGGAGTCTGACAGTCTCTGGTCGCCGTGTGTCAGCACAGCAGCTCATTCTGCAGTCCAACCCAAGCTCCATTAATGTATTTTCGGACCCAGAGGCTGGTCATTTTTGCAACAGCAATTCAAAATGTCTCTGTCATTCCTCATAACACTGAGATTCTCTGTATTTTTCACATATGGCCACCATGAAGGCAGTTTTAGGCCATTACTATACATGAAGTAAATATAAAGCAATCCTGATTCTTTGTGAAATTAGACATAATGTTATGTTACTGTATATTGATTTCAGTTTTGGTGTGCATATTCCGCTCATGTTGCTTGAGTTTCGAGCATTATTTTTCCCTCTATCTTCCTCGACTGATCAAAAGGGGAAGTGCCATAGCACATTCTGGATGGCCTATGCTGCCGCACTAATCGATAGCAGCTATTTAGCCCGGCCAACAGCAGCAGGGTGCAGTGATGTGGAGAAGAACCTCTGCCTTTATCTCCAACCATAATCTATTCATTTGTCAGGGTGAAACAAAGCTAGGGGCAAGCATCTGCGGGACCTCCAGCTGAGGGTCATCTTGCACACTGTTCACACTGATCTGCATTTAGTAGGTGTGTCTGCAACACCTTCTGACAGAGGTTAGAAGGTTAACAGAGCACGAGTTGAACAAATGAAGAAACAGTTTCGGAAATCCATATTTCGCACTATTTTTTCGTCAGTCGGTTTCATTCCTCTCATCTCAGTTGTAATAATTTTCCTAGATTTTTTATTGTTATCATTATTATTTTGGAGTGTGGTGGTATAATGGGTGTCTAGGAGCCTCACAGTTTCCCTTTTACAGGTTTCTTCCACGGACAGCAGTTTCTTTCCAAACACATTTTGGGTGAACTGGTGACTGTAAGTTGTGTGTGTCACTCTGACACTCTAAGTGTGTGTTTTTATGTGTCTCTATGTATGAGTGAATGAGTGTGTGTGATTTCCGTGTGATGGACTGGCGCCCCATCCAGTGTGTACCCTGCCTCACACCCTATGCTTCCAGGTCAGACTGTGCTTCTTCTCACATAGTTACTTCAAACTGAACTGCAGATTGGGATAACAAAACAAATAACAGATATATAGTGAACCTATAGATAGAGGTTAAATGTTAATGAGAGCAACTATAAAGGGTATAAACACAATGCAGTAAACCTGTCAGCAGCTGAGGAGAGAAAAAAAACACCCAACAAGGAGGTGAGGGAGAAAAATAAACCTCTGGGGGTCCGAGTGCCAGCAGCTGCCCACCCCTCCTAGGCTTCTACACATAGAAAAATGCTGCCAGTAGTAGCAGCTAAGAAAGGTTGTAATAGTAAGGATAACACTGTGGGACAGTGAAAGCTGAATAAAGCGATGTTGCAGTGCAAGTTAAATTAGTTACATAAATATATTCGTATATTCAGAGTGTTGGATGAAGATACAGCAGGCACCACTGCGCTGCTGTGCTGTACAGTCATACTGTAAAGGTTACCCTCCTGCAGTGAGCAGCTCCAGCAAACCAGCTGTGGCCCATAGTTTCCGGAAGAGCACCCAAAGCAGCAGCAGCTCAGTTCCTGACTCGTGGCAGAGACCCTTTCTGTGTGACCCCAGCTTTCCAAAAGACAGCTTTGACCTTTCTCTGCCAGTGCTGTGACCTCCAGGGGCATCGACTCCCCGTGCTCCTCCGCTGGCACGCATGGCTGCTGTGATGGAGAAAAACCTCAGTTTCAAGGGTCTGCCAGAAGCAACGGGGCAGTGTTTGTTTTCTTGATTCTGCCGACAGCTCCCTGCGTGCGTTTCCTTGCATGTGCCTTGGTTTTCAGCAGTAACTCCATTGCATTAAAACTGAAAAAACTCTGAATGAACAAATGAAAGACTGTCAGTTCTTGAGAAATTCAATTTGCTAAAACATTCACTGCAAGCAAAGTCGGCTCCTTCCTCCGCCATACAGAGTGTGTGACTGTTTTCATCATTTATTTCTTCCACAGTAAATTTTCCAACATGCTGCTTCAGAGCATTTAACTTGGGGTTGAAGATAGAGATACCTAAAGCACAAGTAAGAATGATGATCCATCATCAGTAAGAGCTCAGAGAACGCTGTGGTCTGGAGCCTATCCTGGAAACGCAGAAAAAAAACATTGTTACATAGATGAAAACATACCGAATATAAGGTGATGTGGGAGAATAAGCACCACTGGAAAGGTTAGTAAAGGAGAAATGTTCACGGTTTGAGGCCAAATGGTCCCTTTGCCATTAAACAATTAGTGAAAGCTAACATTTTCCGAGCTCTAAGTTATCTCAACATTTTGGCATTCAAGCCCATGTTTCTTTATGAAGTACACAAAAACAAATTTTCAAAAAAGCACATATATACAAAGAAATGGTTTTGGAATGGAGGCCTGGTGCTGCAGTTGATTAATGTGGACTTCAAACGGCACCACCGAATGCTAGCAGACACTAATGGCCGAGACGCTAATGTGCGGAGAAAGCCGTGTATGATGCTGTGCCTGTATCTGAATATACATAGAAATTATTATTTATATATATGGAAATAATGGAAATGAAAAATATATGGGAATAAGCAAGTTGGCCAGGGAGAAGATTGCTCTATTAATAGCTGTTTGTACAGGGTGACACCAGAACACTGCATTAGCAACTAGCTTCACGGTTTTGTTTTTTAATAAATAGAGATTTAATGTTCTTTTCTTCAGTTGCTAAGTGATACGTACACATCCCAGTGTGAGTCAGCTTTCAGAGATCTCCATGATATTCAGGGTGGGAGTCTTCGCACCCATCAGAGTTAAAGGTTATGGCTGTTTCAATATTCATTCTGTGAGCTACATTAGATGATTGGCTTTTCTCTGCCAAAAATCAGAGCCAAAATGATGTCCCAACTTATTTAACCTTGGTATCTCAATTCTTTTTTTCAAATATTCATTTTTTTGACCATATATTATTCATAAGTGCTTTACTGACTTTGCTGTGAACATCACATGAAAATGTATTGCAGTATAACCAAGGAAATTATATTTAAAAGTTTTAAGCAAAAATTGTGTTAACACCTTTGTTTGTGTCATCTGTTGTGCATTTTTAATTGTTCTCTGCCAGACTTCCAGCTCTCAGCCCAAAAGTGTCTAATTCCAGTAAAAACATGCATTGAGAATAATAAGTAAATATACAAAATGTATTAATTTCACCCACCGAGCCAGCTCATATCCAGAGCAACACTGATCTGGGAAAATGAACTGTTATGTTACGGTGTTGTGAGCAAAACACTTCTCCGTGACATCTGGGGGACAGTAATAGGAAGTATATGACTTTTGTCTATGTTTTCACAATCTTACATCATCTGTGCTGCCACAAACAGAAGGCCATTACTGTCTCATCAGGAATTTGTTTCTAAGAAATAGCACTGTTTCGTACGGCTGTGCTTTGGCCAACAGCTCAGCATTGTCAATCACAAATTGCCCTACGTGTTGTTAAAGCAACTGCATTCTTTTTACTATTGACCAGCATTTAAATGTCACTTTTCTCAGCTGTACACAAAGCTGCTTACACGGATTTACCCTTCTGTAGAGCAGGGTAATTTTTACTATAACAAATCAGGGTAAGTAAGGAGTATGGATTTGAACCATTGCCCATCATGTGGAATGCAGTACCTCTAACTGACATGCCGTCGGTTGCTTGTCCAAACAGGTGACAAATTCATGGATGTTTCAGAATGAATAGTAAAATGAGTGACTTGGGCACTCTACGTCTGAGTCGTGTCTCGCTAAATACTACCCAGAGTTTTTCACTGCACCTGAGCCAGGGGCATGAGGAACAGACTGGTAGGCATCTGGAGACACATCCCACAGGCGGCTTATGTGTTCCCTCTGCTTTAATGTGCGTCTGTGGGGATGTGTGTGACAGTGCCCTATCCGGCACGAGTCTCCCTTGAGCACGCAGTGGATGCTAATAAGCGGGTCGCAGCCAGGCAGTGTCATGATGCTATAATTAGGCGATGGCCCTCACAATGGGGCGTCCTTTCCAGAGCTCGAACCGTGGGCCGGATGCTGCATCTCCCACCCAGACAGCTGTTCGCGGCCTAATGAACTAGATGCACTGGGTTCCCACAGCGATGCAGCAGTCAAATTCCCTCACGCAGGCACTGTAAACAGGCCGACTATCAATCATCCTGTTCATTAGTGGCCCAGGACCTCGGGTTCGATACAGCACATTGTCTCCTCACCACCTGGACAGCGGAGCACTAAACACACAGCATGACAACACAGGACAACAGATGCACAGACAAAATGATAGATAGATATACATAAATAGATAGATAGACAGATATAAATAGGCAAAGTATATAAGAAAATGAGAGGTAGGTAAATGAAATATACAGTCCCTCAAAAAAGTATTTAGGCCCCAAAACTGTTTTCATATTTTATTATCTCAGCTTCTAAACTTACAATATACTAAAGTAAGAATTTTACTTCAATATAGACCAGAATAGCACTGACTTCTGCAATTGGCGTCATTCTCTGATAAGAGCCGTTCTTGTTTGGTGACTAAGTTTAGGGGGACAGTCTGACCTCAGCAGTGTGGCTGTAGTTTCATATTTGTTCTGTTTCTGTATGATGGACTCCACTGAGCTCTAAGATATATTCAGCGCCTTTCAGATGGTGTTGTACCCCTCCCTATATCTGTGCTTCTCTATAAGTGTATCCCTGACTTGTTTTTAATGCTCTGTGGTCTTCATTTTGGTTCACTTTGTGGAAAATCTCTGCTACACTGTTGGGCCTCAGTGAGAGGGAGAGTGTTTATCCTCATAAATTAATTGAGAACATGCGAACCACCCATTTCCTACAGAGGTGGAAACCATCAACAAACTGGGCGAGTTGGGAAGGTAATACACTCCACCTGAGCAAAGTTAACCTTATATTTACAAAGGGAATGAACATTTTGTAAATCTCATAATTCTGATTTGGCCTAGTGTACACTGTTTTGCAGATCAGCTGGGAAAATTCTTACTTTAATATACCACAAGTTTACAATCTAGAACCATAAAATGTAAAAATATTGAATACTTTTTCAAAGCACTGCAGATATGAAAATTAGTACAAACAGTCGGTGGTGGTGGTTATATAGTGGGAGGTGGCCAGTGATGGCAGTGGTCAGTCTCTTTGTTGCGTTATAATTTTCCATAAAATTCTACCTACTGAAGAATTATAAATGTGTGTCTTTTTTTTATCTGTCATTAGTCACAATAGTGGTGATTGATTCAAAGCACATCATATTGTGTGTCAGGTTTTAGCCTTTGTTGATGTACAGCATATGGTTATCAATATTAATAAATGGCAACTGAACTGTATGGAAAGACTCCATTGTTACAGGGAGCAGGCAGTTTATTGTATGTTTGCCAACTCCAGCCTGTACATAATGCACTATAAATAAAAAACAATTGCAAAACTGCATCAGGTTTTGTTATGATTACAGTATCTGAAACATGATACTTATCCTTGTAAACTCGCCAATTTCTGACTCCATTGAAAATATAATAATACTGAAGTTGTTATTCTTCTGTCCCTAAAAAGTAGACAATATGGAAAAATATCTAATATCTTATCTGGCAATAAGTAGTGCAGTGGTGAGGGTCACCTTGCAGGTCTCAGGATTGAATTCCACTCCTGTGAAACCATTGATTAAGGTACTAACCCTGAGTTGTTACAGAAAAAATAATCCTGCTGCATAAAAGGGTAAATAGACAAGTTTTGTAAACTATAAATCACTTTTGACAAAGTTTACCTTTTCTAAATAAAGGTTTATTTAAGGTTTATTTAATTTATTAATTACATTTTTTAAAAAAAGAAACTTCCACCAGATGGCAGCAAAGTACAGGCACGTCCTTGACTCAGCGGGTGTTCGGTTATTATTAAACCTCATGCAGCTGGAGTCAGAAGTGTGTGTGTGTGTGTGTGTGTGTGTGTGTGTGTGTGTGTGCGTGTGTGTGTGTGAGAGCAAAAACCTACCTGAAAGACCATGGGAGCCACACCAAAGTGACAAATCATCACACTGCTAGAGCCACGTGTCACACAGGAGTCACTGCAGAGTTACACTCCACATGAATAATAAATATTTTATATAAACCTGTGTGAGAACAGTTGCTTTAACAGTACACCATGTCTATTATCTTTCCGTAAGCATAGAGAAAGGAAAAAGCCAAAGTATATAATTAAAATTAAACATGTATTGTACTAAACACTAAAGCAGTATTTAATTAGAATTATAAAGTTTTACATACATAATAAAAATGTTCATTTAGTTGACTCTTGCAGCATTAAGCTACTAACTGTTTGTTGTTACTAAGCTATTTGTCCATTTATACATCAGTTCAGGGTACATATTGTACCTTGATCAATGGCACTACAGCAATAGAGGAGTTCGAGCCCGGGTCTTCTGAGTCCAAAGGCTTGAGCTCCAGCTGCACTACCTGCTGTTAAGTTTCCATTTTTGTAGCTAATCATATTCTGTGATAGGTTTTGGTTTTGTTTGAATTATAGTACAGTACAGTACAGTAATTGCAGTTTTATTGTTAAGAACACAGTATCAGTTGCTATGGTGAGATTATTTCATTTTGGACTCCCACAAAGCAAGACTAGACCCCCCCCCAACATCACTTCCCGTCCACTTGTGATACATTGAATTACTCAGTGTCATCTTGTTGACTGATGAGAAACAAAAGTTTGCATGTTGTATTTCAGCAAAGATTGGAGAGAAGAATGCAAAAATACAGCAGTTTTGACACTTTTTCATGGCCTTTCCTTTCTCAGTTGTAGTGAAAACCAATGAATTTTTAAGTTTTTTATTCTTTTCTCTTTTTCAGGGCCAAAGTTTTCAGAGGGAAGAAGGTCCAGGGAGACTATGACATCAAAGTAGAGCAGGTGAGGTGACAAAGTCATCTGTGTGTGTGTGTGTGTGTGTGTGTGTGTGTGTGTGTGTGTGTGTGTACAACTGCACATAAACCTTTCTATGTTTCATCATTATTGCTGTACGTTTTTGCTTATCTTTCACATTCAAATGTTGGGTTCATTGTTTACTGGCGTAGATTATTTATTCCCAAAATATAAATATTGATCAGTTTGTAAAGAAAAACATAAGATATATTCAGCTGTTCTGGTTTGAGATGTGCAGCAGAGCAGTGAAAGTGGGTGTAGGATTTACCACAAATTAAATTAAATCTCAGACATGAAGTTAAATCATTTCTTTCTTATTCTTCATACTAAAATTTGAGGAATAAACTATTTTTATCATTCCTACTTTTACTTCTTGTCCTCAGAGTAAGAGTAACAGTACATGGTGGTTTACATCAACAACTACTGGTTAATATAACCCTCCGGTTTTAGAGTTTGGAGGCTTTTGTGGCCAAGCTGGGTACCGTGATGTATTTACCAGGGTAAAAAGCGACCTGTAAAGACCTTTGCCGTGCCTTTAACCATTCTCTACTTCTATACAATTGCTGTGTTCTGCTTGGCCTAGCAAGCACAAGGACCTCTGCAGCAAGTCAGACCCACTGGACAAACATAGGTTCTGTAACACATGGAGTGACACACACGAGAGGCCCTGTGTGTGTCACTCAGCCTGAGCTGTTGGTGAAACAGAGTGTTTTTATGTTCTTATCTCTGTAGTGTTCCTTTCATAGTATTCTGAGTCACAGTAAATCCCAGTTCTTTGGAGACACAGGGAACAAATGCGGCAACCTGGAGTCAGTAGACATTTATTGCACTGCACATCTTCCCAGATGTTTCCCATCTCCTTCAAATGAAAAAGTCACACCAGCCTTTCATACATTCTGGTTGCTAGGAGGCCTTTGTTTAACATACACCCACATACACATATACACGCACACCTTCCTTTTACGTCCATGCAGCCTCTCTTTTTGAATGTGCCCACCATGACCCTCAGAACATCTTGCAGAAATACAGTCTAATGCAGGAAAAATAACACAACACAATATGAATAACTAATATATTCATAAATATCAAAAACAATACAATATTATAATCCATAGCCATAGAATAATATAATAAAGAATTAAAGAAAGTTATTAGATAAAGTTTTTTTAAGGATTTCTTAAGGGTCAACTTCTAAGTAAATAAGACATGACCCCTCTATGTTGCCATATATTCTAAAAAAAATTAAATATATTACATCTTTATCCAGTTTAATGAATGTTAGTACTACAGGTGGTGTAATGGTTACAGCCTTGAACTTGAAGGGCCAGGTTCAGCTGTCCCTCCTGCTGTAGTGCCCAACTCAAGTACTTATCCTGAGTTGATACAGTAAAAATTACCCTGGTATGTGAATGGTTAAATCGGTGTAAGTTGTCTTGGAGAAAAGAATCAGCCAAATATAAAAAAGACAGAATATGACTGAAGCTGTGAATACTGTATATTTGTCTGTTTTTATGATTGGGGAAAAATATTTTAAAAGTGTTTAATTCTTTTTGTAATCCTTTTAAGAATGTGTTTCTCATCTAGGAAAAATTATAGCATACCACAAGCACCCATTCAGATTATTGTGGTTCATGCCATGCAGTTCATTAAGACAAACAGTTCAGTTAAAACTGTTTAATTATAAGTTTTGCTGGAACACGGAGCAGTGAGAGCCTACGCCAAGACCACAGCCGAGAACCACTGCGCTACGCAATATGAATATGAATATCGCACGTTCAGCCAACGTCCAGCTATTTTCCAGTTAGTCTGAAAAGCAAAGTATTTGGTGTTGGCAAAAGCAACAGCCAGTCATTCAGAAACATGGAGAAATGTGCAAAATTTGCAGCCTGTCCACCAAAATAAAACAAACAATGGTCTTTATTGGTTCACTTATACTTATACACTTATATGTAATAGGCTGTTTAAAATTGTTTTGGATTATTTTTCTTTCTGGACTTTAAGCAGAATTGTCAAAAGAGTTGTGAGACTGAATTATTTGAAATTATTATTCACTATCTTTACCATGAATTTGAAAATTAGAATGTAATTCACTTTTCAGTGGCTGTAACCCCAAAGCACAGTATATACCTTCCCTGGGCACCTTTTGCAGTAATTCAGGGTGCAGTCCTGGGTGGTCAGAGAAAACAAAAAATAAGGCAGCAGGTGGCGTTGTGGCTAAAGCTGTCACCTTCACTTTTAAGGTCCCAGGGCTGAATCCTTACCCTGTTGTAGTACCGTTGATCTGGTGACTTACCCTGATTTGACACAGTAAAAATGACCCTGCTGTATAAACGGGCAAATCATTATAAGTAGCTCAACTCTAAGTAGAAATATATATTACATATATAATATTGCTTATATCTGAGCACACATACACAATCAATGTGACAAATAAAAAAGATGAAATCATGGCCCCCTATGGAAGTTTGATCAGGTTGATGCATCAGATAGGTGCCATTTAATGTTAGTAGCTGCAAGATTCATTTCTGGATATTCAGATGGACGACTCATGAGAGTCGCCTTCTTCCATAGCGTCTCGCTCCGGAAATTTCTGCAGCATAATAGTAGAGATCCCTCAAGGTTTTCTACACATGGCCAGTGGACGATGGTAAATTCAGGTGCTATGTATGGTACAGAAGGCACTAATCTATGGTATGGGCCACAGAGGCCACTCCACGGGTGAGGTGAGAATACATCTGGCTAAATGATGTCCAGCTTCATCAGCATCCGACTCTTTCCCCACCTTCCTGGTGTCACAATGTGTCTTCTGGGACAAGCAGCAAAGCACGGAACCACCTCTTTGTACTAAAATGCCAAAATATTATGCAAAATTATTTCCCTTCTTTCGGAGAGTAGCAGTTTTTCCACATGATGCAAATGTATGTTGAAAGCTGCTGCTATTAGGCTGATAAACAGCTAACAGAGAGAAAAATAAACTTAAAAGTATTTATGGATGTTTCACTCGACTGGCTACCAAACCAGTTTACTGTAAAACTGCTGCTGCTCAGTTACCAGAAATTACCTTGTGCAAAATGTCCAAAAAGCAAGGCCTGAAATGAATTACACAATCATAAAAACCTTTGTTAAACATTAAACCCTTTTAAATTGTCAGGAAGTTTTTCCTTTAGAGGGAATCAAGTCAGGAGATTCGAGGTTCTGAAATAAACCCCCACCCACCCCCTGAGAGTAACAGTATGGTGGAGAGACTGTCTCACAGGGTTTGTGTGGAATGACTCAAGTTTGTTTCATTGCGCTAAAACACACAGAAAAAGCCAAAGCCGTAGAAGTATAAAGATTTTAATTAAACATGACTCACTGGTTTACAGTCATATATGTTTTTAATGACATTGCCCGTAAAGCACAAGACCTTCAGGAAGAATGACACAGCAAATTAGCATGTTTATTTCACACTGTTTAACGCGTAAAGCAGCGTTCATGAGGAAGTGAAATCACCGCTGAGGTCGTCATGGTCAAACCCGAGTGGGCAGATATGGTTCATTTGTGCACTTAATGGTCATGTGGGCAAACCAGCATCTGCACCTGCAATTACATTGGCGGGAACTGCTAGGGTTACCAGCCGCAGCACCAAAATAACTGGCACACGCGGCCGACGGGACCCGTCCAACCCGCCAGTGACAAGGCACACGTGTGGCCCGTGCCAGCATCGCCAGTGTGTGCTGGGTTCCACTGTCACTGTAAACTGTGCTGTAGCACACGGTTTATTAGTTTAGTTTACATGGTTACTAGTCTGTTAGGTTGTATTTATAGTTTTTAGCTGCAGAGCCATACACTATTGGTATGCTACTGACTCCCCAAACACCTTCTTCCTGTCCAGGCCGAGTTCTCAGAGATCAACTTGGTGGCTCATGCCAATGGTACCTGCAACGTTGACATGCAAGTGGTCCGCAACGGAACCAAGGTGGTCAGGTAGGAGCAGGAGCGAGAGTACATAACAGCCAGAAACACACACAAGGGTAAATGTGACTGGCTCTTCGGGGATCATTTGATCCCTGAGTACATTGTACAATTTCATTTTCTTTTCATTTTCTTTTCATTAACACATCTAATGTGTTATTCCGTCGACCATTGAAAATCGCAGGATGCCCCGCAGCGCAATCATGTTGTTCCTCCTAAAATATTTATATACTAATACCAGTTCACCAGTATCAGTACACCAGTACAACCCTCCCTCACACACTGAGGTTCATTCACTTCATTAAATCCGCCATTCGGCAAATTCCTGGGGATCAAATCATCATTATATCTTATAGAAAAAATAATCACCAGATAAAAAACAGTTTCCAGCTTCTTTTCTAATGATATAAAGGCCCTTGCAGATTGTCCCAGTGCCTTTTGTACATTATTTTTTACCTCTTTAAGGGAACAATTCTGATTGTTTTTTTTTCATGGATGTTTATGATATTAAGGAATAACATTCAAAGGATCACTGCCTGCGTCTTTCACGCCACAAAGCACACGAAACACTGCACTGTTACAGGTGTTGTGGAGTGTTACTGATGAATGTTTCATTCCCTGTTTAATTGCAAAATGAAGGCTTTATTCACACTAGTGGTCTTTACACTAATGTTTATTTCCAGGGAAATGTAGAGGTTAGTACAGTAGATTTAGCGAGAAAGCAGCCAGATTGACACCACAGAAGGACAAAGACACAAGGAATGATGCTGTTGGACTGAGTAAAATATCTCTTGTGGAAGTAAACTGTGTATCAAAAATGCGAGGATGATGGTGCTGTGGGAAGTGCTGTTTCTGGTGTCGGGTGGAATCCAATTCAGTCTGTGTGGAGTTTGCATGTTCTCACTGTGTCTACATGGGTTTCTTCCCACAATCCAAAGATGTGTGTGTGTGAGGTCACTACCCTGTGGTGGACTGGCATCCCATCCCAGGTGTAATCTCCTAGACTAGAGCCCAGTGACTCTGAAATAGCCTGTGGACACCAGTGACCCTGACCTGGATAAGCAGTTACAGATAATGATTGGATGATATTTAACAGATTGTGATTCGCAGTAAAACACAGTTTCTAACTCTTCCAGGTCCTTCAAGCCCGACTTTGTTCTCATCCGCCAGCATGCCTACAGCATGGCTGAGAGCGAGGACTTCCGCAACATTATAATCGGCTTGCAATACGCCGGCATACCCAGCATCAACTCACTGGAGTCCATCTACAACCTGTCTGACAAGCCGTGGGCGGTAAGACCTCTGAATTCCATCCACCCATGAGTGACCAATCTGTCTTGCTGACACCACAAAGCCAAGTGACAGGGAGCAACATACATTCATTATTAATCCTTCTGTTTCTGGCACCATTTCTAACATTTACAGAATTACTAAATGTGCACTTGTCTTTAATATCCAATTAGTGTGCTGCACAGTTGAGCCGCAGTCAGCCTTCAAACCAGGAGCTTGGCTTCTGTGATTCTGGCTCCTGTGTTTGTACGTTTCATCCTGACAACTTACCCATTTGTCTCTCTTCACGGTCTGGTTGAATGTCCGGTGTAGCAACGCCTACTCAGATGTTTGCAGGGAAATTGATGCTTTGAATGAGGTCTTGCAGGACCTCACCACTTTAATAGTGAGAGCCGTGGTTGTAATTATGGAAATGGAGACCATTCTGCAGGGGTCTCGCCTGAGCTCCAACTACCCTGAGCACCCCCACAGGTGTCCCCAGATGACTGGCATAATCACTGTGCCATTTATAGAGGAGCAGTAGCATTAGTTTAAACACTACTGGCCTGTAATTTCTTTATTTATTTTAAGGGAACATCATATACTTGCATATCCTATAGCAATGGAGCTTAATGTTTTTCTCAAGCGGACTTTTTTAGTTTCAATGTACTGTCTTAGGTTGTATTTCATCATCTCAACAATTTTGCCCACTGTTGATATGATGATAGCAAGAGTTTCTGGATTTAGTTTCTTCTCTCTGCCCTGCTGGAGTTCCATGTCCACAGCTCTGCTGTGTGTTCAGCTCTCTGTAACTCTCTTTTTGGAATGTGAGGCCTATTAACCATCTCAGTAGAAAGAAGAAAAACTTTACAGCCTGTGCATTAACCTGGCGTAAGTGCTCATCAGTGTAAAATTATCACAAAATTTTATAGTTAGGAAATGTATATACATTACAACAGTGTAGTGCTGTCATTAAAGAGCTTTATAGCTTCACAGGCTGTTTGGTAAAGTGCTGCTTGACTGTGTTGAGTCCTAATATGCGATTGTAGTAATAATAATAATTATGATAATAAAACTTGTATTATTATTATTATTATTACTATTGTTGTTGTTGTTACTGTTATTATTATTGTTGTTGTTGTTCTTGTTCTTCTTCTAGTTATTGTTTGCTATAATGTCACAAAAAATGTATGCAGTAGTAGCACAATGCAGCAATAATACTTTATCATTTTAATTGTTTGGGGTCTGTTGCATGTTTTTTTTCTTAAAACTGCAACAAAAATTCTGAAGGATTCAGAAGCCTTTCCCCTCAAAATCAAAACTACTTTAGTCCCACTAAAACAGGATTTGTTGTATGTTGATCAGTATATTCACGGGAGCCCTCCTGCCTCCCACTGCGAACCGTACTGATTTATTACTTTTGTTTTCACAAAAAAAAATCCAATATTGCTTGTTGCCAGTGCTGAATTGCCTGTTGTCATTTGGCATGTGTTATTCCAGGCAAGTGTGTCGTTCTCTTGCATCATTTTCCTTGACATTTCGGTTGATGAACTAATCTCACTCTGTGTGCACAGAGATGTTGAGCCAAACACAGCAGTTTCGATCTCTTCATCGGTGTGATTCAAACCCATTAATAATGAAAATATTTACCACTGATCTGTCACTACTGCTTGGTTTGACCTTCACTCGCTCTCTTCCCAGTTTGCACAGCTCATCAGCGTCTACAAGAGGCTCGGCCCAGAAAAATTCCCTCTGATTGAACAGACCTTCTACCCCAACTATAAAGACATGGTGAGAGACCGTTTGTTTCATATTCACATAACTCCAATTTCCCACAATTGCACGGAGTTAAAGGCAATTTCCGCTCAGTGTAATTAGAGCCAAATGATGTCTTTCCATTTCTATCCCGGAGCTGATATATTACCACTAATTTGGCTTTGTGGCCCAAATGGGATGTTGGCATTTTGTGAAGCTCCTTCATCTCTGTAGGAGCACCAGGCACAGCTGCAGCTTCCCATTTATCCAAACCTGCATTTAAAAATTGATGCTTTCTTATATAATGACAGTATCAGTATTCAGCGTGAATCAACAGTCAGTGGTAAACAGGGGAAACAGTCAGGTTTCTGTTTACTTTCCTTTCTTATGCAAACATGCGTCTCAGCAGAAGGCTGAGGCTCAGGCCCAAGGGTCCTGGCAGAAATCATGTCAATTTGTGTCATTCTGATACACACTTTAGACCACAGGCTATTTTCCACTGTGTTACTTAATGCGGTGCAGTGCTGCGGTTTTCCATTTCCCTCTGCATGTTTCTATTTGGGGGGCACTCGGTGACAAACACAGGGATCATGCATATATGTGCCTGTTGTGTTCCTTTTGCATAAATGTGGTTTAAAATTTGAGCTTTAATAGGCCTTAAGGATGAATGAGATACCATGGGATATGTTCAAGTGTGTTTTTTACTCTAATGGTTTCTGCTGCACACATCCAAGGTAAATAACCAGAGAAACTGGATTCACCTAAAAGAAAGATGCAACTTTATGTATTCCTGATGTTTGTGCGCTCACCCTGGAACATGTTAAGGACTGTGCTTACTGGTTTGGAAATAATTTGCACTTCTGAATATTTGGACATGTAGCAGTGGAGGAGCAAGGGGTGTAGTGGTCAGATATGTTTCCTTGTATGTGAAGAACCTGGGTTACAATCCCATCTCCTACTGTAGCACCCTTCACCAAGGTATTTACCCTGTACTGACATTATAAAAACACCTTGCCTTGGGGTAAATGGGTAAATCAGTATAAGTAACTTAGAGTACAAATGTAACATTCTAAGTCACATTTGACAAAAGTTTTGGATAAATAAAATGTAAAATGTAAAAATGTATATCTAAGCAACTATGGGTGTTACAAAAAATGTAGGGATAAACTGAGTTGTATATATTGGCGTGATGGTAGAAATAAAAATACCAGTTATGTGTCTGTTGTGGGAAACAGTGGTGGAATTTCCCAGCAGTAATTTGGCAAGCATTAATTTGATATAGAAGATGCAGAACACTTAATTTAAAAATCCTTGAACCCTTGACAAGTGAAGGAACCTGTAAACTACATTTGCCAAAGAGGGTGTTTGTTCTGCTGTTTAAATGAGTCCTGACAGATCCCTCTTCAAAGTCTCTACTTTGAACCTGTTATCATGTTTTTATTTTTTAATGATAGTAAATTGATGTGAGAAGCAACGTCTGTTAAAAAAAACATTTGGTTGTTCTCCTGCCACTATGACAGAAATTAAAATGAAGAAAACAAGCAGACTGCACCTTGAAGTTCTCTATCGAAAGATTTTTATAAACAATATTTTTGGTACAACAAAATAAAAAAAAATTAAAACTATATATTGACAGGAAAAGAGACATAAATACCCAAACAAACATCCCTTTGTATAGAAAACAGTGCACTATCGATGATCACACGGTTACTACTCATGCTTTTGTCATAGCAGTGTATTAGGTTTTGGCACAGTAAGGTTTTATGACGCGCTATAGCATTCGAAAAACACACAAAAAACAAATATCAAGAAATAAACAGTTCTGTGCTAAATGTATTGTAAACTATACAATACTTTCTATCTTTCTCTGTGAATACTTTAGTTGTTAGTAGTCGTAGTAATATTTACATTCTCATGTGCACAAGCGGGGGGAAGTTATACGGTTCATTCTTTTGGTCTGGGGCTGTCAAAATACCACACTTCCTGTCATCTGTTCATGAAATTTTGGTAAGGAAAAGTGACAGATGCGTGAAATATAGTTTATTAATGGCCAAAGGAAATAAGGTTGCTTCCCTGAGAAATACTTCTCTTGGGATTATGTGCAGAAAATGAAATCTGTACGATATCAGCAGCACAAGCACAAAAGCTTATTTTAAGCCAGCATGAAATTATATGTTTATTGATATCCTTGGTGACTTTTAAATCTACTTAAATCAGTGTAAAAATGGGTGTTTTTAATTTTGAACTCTGCTTTGGGTGATCATATGCTGCCACTAAACTGAAGTTTGGGATTGGGAGACACGTTCAATGTTATTTTAAGACTATATTATTAAAATGATTTTAGTTCGATGGCTGTTACTCAGGAAGGCAAAGGTTGCAGACCCTTGTGTGAAAACAAAGAGGGGACAGTCATGGCCCATGGCATGCTGGGAATTGGACTAAGGGACTCTGTCCTGATGGGTCTACAAGAAGTTTGTTGCCTTCATATGGACTTGTGATTGTCCGGCCTTTGGGTCGGTTCTCTCTCACATTCACACCAGCAGTGGCACGCTGGGTCACGGCAATGCCCAGACACAACCAGTGGGACACAACTGAACTGTAGGAGCCCCACCCCTGGCTGGTCCTACCCCCTCCCAGCCCCTCAGGGGTCAGACATATCCAGGAAGTCCTTGTCAGGGGGAGGGCCGCCACGGTACCAGCTGCAGGACCCGTCGCTGCGCTTGATGCAGGCAAAGTGGCGCGCCTGTTCGCCACTCAGGCTGTTGTCCAGGAACCAGTCGGTCCACAGGCACTCGCTGTCTTCAGAGGTGGTACATGGCACCGTGTTGCAGGTGGCAATCTAGGGGCAGGTGACAATGCTACAGTCAGATGACACAAACCCTAGGCTCCACAGGCTTGTGGCCAAAGTGAGATTGGTGACCCCCATCCCCGACTGGTCTCAAAGTCTTACTTTTAACTAGAACTTCGTCCTTAGTGGTGTGAAGTCATGTAGTGACCTTGGGAGTGCTGAGCACCGTAAAGCCTCATAAATATAGTGTGAAACAGTTGCCCCTGTAACCAGGGATGAAAGCAGGGCATGTGTCACAGAGAATGCTTGTGGCTGTGGGGAGCTAGCTGTGTATTTGTGAAAACAATCATGCCCCAAGGCACCACCAATTGGATTACAAGAGTCTACAAGGAATTTCATTTAATAGCCCTACTTTGGTTTACAAGGCATTTCTTCGCATGTAGGGGGACCAAATTTTGGATTTTCACTGCTAAGTAGTGTGAGACTAATGCTGACATGGGGTCCTTTTCACAGTTATATCTGACTCATGCTGTTTTAAGATCTCAACCTCCATTACCCCTTGTTTGCCGTTTTCACCTGTTACAATTTCAGTAACTGTGGCCCCCACTTGGATTGTCCAAACCATGTCAATTCCATGGTTCTTTGAAAACCATGTGTTCTTTGGTGAGTGTGAATTAATATTTGTAGTTTTCGTTGATTTTTCTCTTGTATTTAGTGTTCTGTTTAGTTTTTGCATTAAAATTTGATTTAATGCACAAACATTAAGTATACTATATAAATATATTTCTTGTGAGGGTTTGATAAGTGTATGGTACACAACAGCTATGAAATAGCTGAAGGAACAGAGGTATACAGACAGTATTACAGAGTAATTAATGAAGGAAAATGAGCCTGTTTTGTATTATAACTAGTGTTAATTTGTTATTGCATATATTTTAATGAGATATGGTGATATTTCAGCATAAATGGTGTTACTTTTGGGCTTTTGAACACATTTATATCATCAAAACTAATTACATATTTAATTTTTGAGGATTCACCTTAAAATGGGGTTTTTAGGAGCAGATTACCTACGTAAGGCAGGGGAAGACTATACTTCATGTACTGTATGCCCACAGCCAGGACTCACCCTACAGTCACAGCCTGACTGGTATCTGTAGTTGAGGTTCTTCTTCTGAGAAAGGGACAGGTTGTCCCATGGTTCTACAAAGTCACAGAGTCCAATGGAGACCTTGCCATCATTTAGCATGTTCCCTTGGAGAAAAAAGGGCAGACAGAAGATCAGCATGTGGATGGTTTACCCATGAAGCAGTCTGGACTGTACAGAGAATACCAGAGGTGTGGCATGGCCACTAAATTTTCTGTATAGCAAGATCTTGCTTGCTAGGTCTCAGTGCACCACACCCTCAGTGTATAACCCCAGTGCTCAATTTAATTTTGGCTTTCTTTACAAATTCCATTTGATTTTATAAATATAATTAATCCATTCATTAATTCACTATCAATAGTTGTCTTTTTAATGCACAGTCACAGTGGTCCAGAGCCTGTCTTGGAAGCACAGGTCACAAAGCAGGGCAACATTCACTATAATGTACAATTTAAAGCATCAAGAGTCATTTATTGTAAAATACCCTTACAACAGGTATACAAGGGAGCGTGAAATGAAGATCCAAAAGTCCACTATGCACAGAAACAAAGTATAAAAAAAAACTATAAAAAACATTATTCTGTATCTTCTTTAAAAAGAATGAGAAACAAATAATGCAGATTTCCCATTGTTCCCTGTATGTAAAGGGCTCATCTTGTTTCTGATGTTCTCACATACTTAATACCAGCAGCTCTTCTATAGAACAGGACTTACTGCTGAAGACTGAGACAGTGTAATGTGCACATGCTGTGCTCCTTAAGGCACAGTGCCATGTTTTCTTACCTGATAGCAGGTACTGCACCTTGTTGCTGGAGTCCAGCTTGACACCGCACAGGGAGGAAAAGACCGGCGTGTACACATACTGGATATCCTTCACCTTCTCAAACCCTTTGAACATCTGCAGGAGTGCAAACACACACTGCACCTCACCCTTAATTCAAGATTAATTTCAGTTTTCCTACTTTTGACATTCCTAAATACTTATTAAATAATTGCTTTATATAGAGTGCTGTTGCTAGTATGAAGAAACTTTTATTCTCAGCATTTTGGGTACATTAATGGTGTGAAGCCTCAAGGCAAAAAATGCTAGAATGATCTAGTTGGAAGGGAAAGGAAAGCACGAAAGAAAAATAAAAGGCAGAATGCAGACAGAACATGGTCTCTGACACGTCAACAGGTTGTTGGTGTAAAATTTCCACAATTTCGCACTAGAGATAAATTCGATCCCAAGCCCCTATCATCAGGGCAACTCTCCTTCCTTCTAAGCCCAGCTGCTCATTTATATGTGGTGTTCAGATGCCCTTCTCCAGCAACAGAGGCCCACAGAGGCAGCAGTAAGCTGTGGTTGTGACCCCATATCCCCCCGTTAGAGGAGGACAGACAGAACTAGTGGGAAGATCAACGGGTTAACAGAGGGAGGGGTCAGCTGACGTGCAGCAGGTTGCCACTTGCCTTGATCAGCTTGATTTCGTATTGGATCATCTTCATGTAGGCCGACGAGCTGTTGCTTGGAGACACGATCTTCTCGCCAGAGATCTTTGCCCGAATCACTGAGAAGCGGAAAACACCGATGGGGTTTAAAGTCAGAGCAGCAACTCCCACCCCCTACATATAAAAAAGAACATCTGAAGAGCAAACAGCTGCAAGGCCGAGTCCCCAAGTGAAGCCGAGAGTCACAGGCAGCACAGCACAATGTAATATAGCAGTTTATCATAACTATATTTCCTGGCTGGCTACATATCTAGCATCTGATTTTTAAAAAAAATTTCATTGTAATTAATTGTACAGTTAAACTCATTGAGGCCAGTTGTAACCGTAACACTGTGTGTGGCTCTTTGTGAAAGTGGCGCTCTTTCACCTCCCTGCAGGGCTTCTCACACAAGCAGAGTCTGGCAGCCAACACACTCTCCGTATTTAATATGCATCAGCCGTTGCCGGTCATATAAACACTGTGCGCCCTGTTTCTGTGATGTTTCATCTCACAGGAGCTGTGAGAGCTGCTGAGCCCTGACACGGGCTACAGGAAATGAGAAGCAATCATATTTGGGGTTCAGATGGATCCAAATGAGCGAAACTGAGATTCATCTGTTCTGTGCAACCGAACCGTGAATCTGAACGGGCTGCAAGTGACAATGAGCTTCTGCTGCTGTTTGGTTCTGAATAATGAGTTTGTTGTCCCATCAGTAAAGGATTGCTTGATTACTGAAGAAAACATGGATTACTAGGTATACAGCTGATTATGAGATAAACTTAACTTGTTTACTAGGAAATTACAAAATATAACTTGATTACTAGGTAAACTTGATCTCTTAATTACTAAACAATGTCATTACTAGGTATATTTGAATGCTTAATTACCAGGTGAATTTAAAAACATTCTTGACAGGGTAATTACTAAATATAATGTCATTGCTAGGTGAACGTGATCTCTTGATTACTAACCATAACTTGACTACTAGGTGAGCATGATAACTTGACTACTAGGTGACTGCTAAATCTAACTTGATTACTAGATGAATTCCAAGTAGATGTTCCATCTGCCAACGGTGGCAACTGATGGTGAAATACAACACTCTGCTTGACATGTATCTGCTTAGTCATCTACCAACTACCAATCTTTTATCTTATCTTCAACACAACTTCTCGGGCCCTTTGCAAACACATACACCCCGTAGCTAAACAATAAGCTAAAGGACGGATGTACAAATGCTAGTGGACTTCATCTGAGTAACTCCCGTTCAAGCAGCCATCTCTCACACGCAGATGCATCAACACCAGTTAGGACACTTAATGATCTGGTCATGGCGCCGTTGTACACATGTCCTGTGAAAGGAAATGAAATGTTTTGCCGGTTAAAAACACGTCTGCATGTCTGCCATTCCTCTTATTGTTGCAGGCCAGAGAGAGAGAAATGCCCGTCACGCCACATTACACACTGTGGTACCATCTGACCATTGTGTGAGTTCTGGTTCTGTCAGCGCTGTGGCCACCTGGTCAAAAGAGCCTTCTGTAAAAATAAACTGAACTAAATGGAATTCTTGGTACCGTTTGACCAGCAGAGCAGAACTTCATGATTGTAGCCATAAAGATCAGCCAAATTGGGCCACAACAAACATATGTGTGAGGATTTATTGGCCTCAGCTGTAGGTTTCTAATGCCAAACTAGAGTCTAGAGGCAGCTTCTGTACATTCCTCTTCCCTCTTTAAACAGACTATGAGGTTACCATCAAATGAACATGTAATTTCTGGACATAAATTACCGGTGAATGTGTAGGGCAGGAAGTGGCGTAGGTGGTGTAGCTACTGTGTTTGGACTCAAAGGACCCATGTTTGAATCCAATCTTCTGCTGTAGTACATTTTTATCAAGTTATTTACCCTGAACTGATGCAGTAAAAATTACCCAGCTCTCCTTTAGCAGCTCCCAGAGATGTTGGACACTGATGTGCTTTGCTCTTCTGTCTAATCCCTCTCATACAGGCATTGCCCAGACTGTCCAGGTGAGCTCACAGCTTACACTGGTATTACAGGTGAAACCCCCTTGAATTTTTACTCTTTCCTTATAGACTCTCCATTCTGTAAGTCTCTGTAGCGTATCCATCCAACCAAACATATTTTAAATCCTTATTAGCTACCTGCAGACAGCATTAAATGTGTAAATGTGTACACATTAAATGTGTAACTTCAAAAAACACAATCATGATATAAAGTCCTCAAGAAAACACCAGATCCTTAACAAAATGTCTATTCTTGGTATATTACTCCTGTGATCTTAAACGGGACGAATAACTAGTTAACCCAACAGAGCCACCAATAGTTACTGGTTAACACTGGCCAATGCTAGGAAACCCAGTAGAGCTGCATTTTCCATGTACACACACACACACACACACACACACACACACAGAGCTCTGGACACAATGCTCTATGCATCAAATCAAAAAATATCTTCAGTAATGCCGAAATATTAATGCCTGCAATATGGTTTTTGTTTTACAGTCTTACATTTTCATTATACACAACAGATGATAGCTGGACATTTTCTTTGACTAATAGATCTCAACGCTTTCAACTAGTCCAGACACCTGCATAAAAATGCGCATATTTAAGCATGTTATTATACAGTGATGTATTGTCATATCATTCTGGATGCGTGTAAGAGACACCAGCTGAGATGGCAATGGGAAAGTTAGCATGCAAGCAGTACAGTGAAGGTGCTCTGCTGGTGTGCCAGTGGCTGCAGGTGCAGAACAATGGGCTCCACTCAGACCTAAAGGATTTGCCCACCTGTGGTGAAGAGGGCTCTAAAGCTGCTAAGGGGTGTCTGGAAGAAGTCAATCTTCACCTGCTTAGAACCTGGACAGAGATCAACACAGCACCCCTTATGTGTTCCCATTCTGATGCCTCCCATCTCACTGTTTGCCAAGTCATGACTAATTCTTCTACATGTCACATCACGGGATGTCAGCAGGTGCCATAGTGGTCAGAACTGCTGCGGTCAAAGGACCCGGTTTAAAATCTCACCTCCTACTATGGAACCCTTTAGCATAGTACTTACCCTGAATTGATACAGGAGAAATTACACCAGCTGTGTATATGGGTAAATAAGTGTACTGTTAGATAAATTAATAAATGTAAATTTAACATGAGGTAACTTGGGGTCACTGGGTGTTTTCAGTGTTTCACTGTAAGACCCTCTTGCCCAGGTAACCCCAGCAGGGTTAACTGAACACACCCAGCCTGGCCGTCGATCCATTTCCGTGCAGCCTGCTGCTACAAACCTGCACTTGCAATTGATAGACTGAAGGTTCGCATCCCATGATGGAGGCCTCTACTTAACCAAAAGAGCTTCATCAAAATAAGCAGCTGAAAAAAGGCTTGATTAAAATGCATCGCTGCCGAGTTAACAGATCATTTCACGCTGTGGAGGATATTGGACAGAAAATGGAGGCTGATGCCACCGGCTACGGTTTAGGCCGCGTTTGCTGGAGAAGAAACCTATAAATGCCACGCTGAGAGATGAATCCCGGGTCCTGTCATGTTCACAAAGATGTCCTGTCAGTGGTCACTTAGTATGCGGCCCGTTAACTTTCCCCTATAGACATGCTAATTCGGCGGCACTTTTCAAACCCGTGTAGTACATTTACTGTTAAAGCCCCTTGGAGAGCTTCCACTAGGGGGCGTGGTTTGGATTGGCCTCCGTGTGGGGCGTGGTCAGCCCAATGTCATGGCGGGTTCAAAGCTTGGAGAGGAAAGCACCATGCGGAAAGAGCAAATTCCAGCTCCTCAGGAATGAAGAGGCCACGGAACGGCCTCAAGAACTTCACACAGAGTTTATTTTTAGTGGCGCAACAACTGGAAAGGTGACACACTTTGTTCCTAAAATCTGTGACCCAGATCACATCTGAGATTTATTTTTTGTTGTTGTTGTTTTTTTTCAGTGACCCACTTTTCACTGGACTTTCAGTGGATGCATATCTGTCCACTTAGTGCATCTGTCCACATCCAGAGTTTATATGCTTTGACCACAGCCTCAAGCTTCCTTCTGTGCGACTTTAACTATGTGCTCCAGTACATTTATTTCCTTACTTTTTTACAAAAAGACTGCAGTGGTATTTATTTGACTCTTCATTTATCTGAGAATAATAAGTTCCACAGTAACTATTTATACAATATAGATTCATACTTTATCATCTCGTCGTTTTAAAGCAGCTCTCAACCATTCTGCTCATAAAACTAGTATGTGAAAAATCCAAGTTCTTGGTTATTAAAAAAATATTTTTTGCATGACGTGAGACTTCAGGACTGTATTCTGCAAAGCGGGACGTGTGCATTTTAAATCAGCGCAACTCAAACTCCTCCACCGCATTTCCACACACACACACACACACACACACACACACACACAGAATGCAGTTGAAACCTGTGGTGCTGGATGGCAGAGTTGTTTGCCTGTGAGACTCCCCTAAGGGGTCACATGTGGACCCGTCTTGCCCGCTCTCACCAGACACCAGGACCCATCCAATCGATGCCAAGTCAAACGGAGCTGTTTGTTCTGAGCAGAGGGAGCCAGACGGGGACTTTGAATGGCCTGAACTCTCAAACACAGAGTGTGTGTGACAGTATCTGCATGAAGAAACTATGTTTATACATGTTTTTTAATATATAGATTACATATAATGAGAGAATATTTACATACTTTCGGATTCAAAGCTACTTTTTCTGTGCATTTTGGTTTCCCTCAGAGCTGCTGAATCCTTCTCAACATTAAAAAAGGATATCAAAGCCCAAAACACATGTCCTGTAGGGCCACTTCTCTCCTGACCTACTGTCTGCTCTAGAAACTGACATCACATCATCTGTCCTAAAAAAACCTTTTCATATTTTCTGTCAATGCTATGTGCAGCTATTGCTGTAATGCTGGCACCAACAAAAAGGGTAATGGCACTTTGACCACTGTTTGTGTCTGTGTCTCTTCTACAGTTCTCCCTGAGTTGTCTGTTGCTTTGGAGAAATGTCTCTGCTACATCCTTCCATGAATAATGGAAAATGTTATTTCCATATGAAATGATATGGCTTTTAAAAAGCGGGCTTGTAAGTAGAACACAGGGATTTCTCTAAAATAGACCTCTTCAGGCTGACCCCTTTTTATCAGGATGCAACTGGTGGATTAAAGCAGAAATTCATTACATTAATAGCTGTTCTTAAGGTCTTAGTGTGAAGTTGTGATCTTGAAGCAATAAGACACAGAGAGCAATGTTGAGGTGCTGGGGTCACAGTGGTCACCATGGTGCTGTGATGTCATTAACCTGATTCCATTTATCTTATAGTGAAAAATGCAAATGGTCCCTCTCTGTGCAGACACATGCACATGCACACATATACACAGAACCAGCTATGAGTAGAATGAAACACAGCATTAGACTTTCTTCTGAACTTCTAATCCCTCTGGTTTGTAAAATTCACTTGTACCAGTCACAGTATCTAAATGCACTTGACGAGTCTCTGAAACCCCCTATGGAGTCCAAACCCCACCCTCCTGCTTACCACCTGCCCCCCGTGGCTCACATACCTATCTCAGAGCTGCAGAAGTGCTGCTGGGGGTGTGCAAGGAGACAGCTGCAGCCCTCGACCATTGGCTCCAGCCCCAGGGTGAGGAGGAGCAGCAGGAGCGCTGTGGCCCCGTGTCCAGGTGCTGGGAGTCTCATGGCTGTTGGCTCTCTCTCTCTCCACCTTTCACACTCCGGCTCTCTCTCGTCCAGCTGGGTCAGTAGCGTCCTACAGTACAGAAGCTCCTCCTGCCTGTCACTGGTCTGTTCTTCTCAGACCTCCGTCTCGAACTCTGGCAAGGCTGGAGGAGAGGAACCCTCTTATGTAGCTCATTGATGCTGAAAGCCCCGCCCCTTCACCAAAAGCCACGCCCCCCCACAGTCCACCCACCTGCCCTCGGCCCCCAGACTCAATGACGTCGCTCAGCTACAGGGAAAGCAAACTTATTGCAGTTTGGCTCTAAATAAATAAAGAAATTTGCGTCTGCAAAGAAATTGTGACCCCGCCAGGGTTCAACAGTTATACACCTAACTTTTTGTTGATAAAAGAGGCCAAACAACATGAGTAGTATTTTAATGAAAAGGAGGTGAACTTGGGGAATGTTTGTCACTTTAGGATCAAGCAATGTGTCTTCAAATCCACATTAAAGCACAGGATGCACAGCACATTTGTGTACAGAGCCACACACCCTGTCATTTACCTTTCAGTTACCACCCTGAACCTGAACCGTGTAATTATTACCGCAGAAACAGGAGACCGAGCTCTGGGCTGTGGGGGGTGCGTGGCGGGTGGTGAAATTACACACAGAGCTCAAGGGGACATTCCTGCATCTGCTAGTTCTTCCGGAAGGATCCTATAATCTTATGATCCTATGTCTGCATACGCACAGTTGATTATTGTTAACAAAGGCAGCCTGGTTTGGTGCTAGGATTTTTGGAGGAGATCAAATTGAAAGTATCACTGTTTCACTATTCATTTTTCTTAATATTTTCAAGGGTAGGTATATTTCATACTGTCTCTGTCATACTGCCTCTGTATGAGACTCTTTCCACCATTGTTGGAAAGCTTTTTCTCATTTAAACAAGTCAACACAGGGTCAGCTGGGGCCACTGCAGTCCTGAAAACATTACCTTGATTTCACCATGTCACTGTCAGCGTATACAGTGCACTGGCTCCATTTGTTACTTGTGAATTTTTAATGTTCAAACACTGTTAAATTTTTGTTTGCTTGAAATTTTTTTAGTGGTACATATCTTGTATAATATTATTGACATGTTAAACAGAACTAGATATGCACATAATTAAATAACATGATAATATGCAGAGTTTAGTAGAAGCATTTAAGTGGTATACATTTAAGCTGATGATAGTATATGATAGGGTTTGGTGGTAAAACACCACACCATTTTGAGTGGTATCATTGTGCGGACACAGTGGAGTGGCCAAGGCAACTGCTGTTTGCTCTCTGGGCGAGTCCTGTTCTCTCCAAAGTAAATGGTCAAATCCTGGTCTTCTACCAGATAACTGATTGAAGTTATTTACTTCAATAACTATGTGTGTAGGTCAATAATGCAAAATATAGACAGATAGATAGATAGAACGTTATTAATCTCAAAGGAAAATGTAAAATGAATGAACCATGAATTAAAGTCATGCTGGAGTCTACTGATGTCTCACTGATGCAGTTGCCTGAGGCCTTTCACAACCCATCACAACTGCATGATTTTGGACAATCCTCAAGACATATCCTAAGCGCTACCTCAGACGTGACAGGTGTGAATGTTCAGGGAATAAGAGCAGCTCATTTCTATTAAATACAAACTAATGTTTCCACTTTTGTTTAAGGCCCCATTTTGTTACTACAGATCTTTTAAATGCACACAAGAAACATTAGTGTTGTGCAGTCAGTTTGCAAATGGCTGGGAGAGTCTGGCATGGTTCCCATAGTTGCAGACAGCTCCTGGAAGTGTTGACACAAAGACATGATGAAGGATGGCAGTGTGCACACATGCTCACACATCTTCGCATTTGTGTGTTTGGACAAAGACTGACACAGCTGTGTCTGTTCCCTTGTGTTTCAGATCACTATGCCAACATTTCCTGTTGTTGTGAAAATTGGACATGCCCACTCCGGCATGGGAAAGGTAAGGACAATGGGGCCGAGGTCAGTGTGAAACCCTCCACACATCTGACTATCACACACACATCGCTATCACATGAGGGGCTTGTCCACCTTTTCTCTACACTTCTGGTTTCCTCCCTCCTTTACCGGTCTGTTGCCATGCAAAGGTGAAGGTGGACAATCACAGCAACTTCCAGGACATTGCCAGCGTGGTGGCCATCACCCAGACCTATACCACCACAGAGCCCTTCATTGACTCCAAGTATGACATCAGGATCCAGAAGATTGGAAACAACTACAAAGCTTACATGTAAGCCTTTTCATGTCTAAGTACAGTGGCCATATTACATTTGATGGTACTTATTTAATGTGTACTGAGTGTTTCAGGGCAGCAAGAAACTTGGTGCTTATGGAGATCAACTTATGCAGTAATGAAGATTGTCAGTTTACGTCGCAGAAAGGAGCAAGCAGTGAGAATGGTGCTTAACATAAACTGGTTCTGTAAACTATTGCATGCTATGAATCGGTGACGTTATGAGCTGCTGTGGATAAAAACATCAACTAAGCAGCATAACGATAAATTAGAACAGATTTAAGCTCAGTAGAGATTGAGAGTACTGGACAGAGAGCGAGCCTGTGCTTGCAGAAATATCCTCTGGCTAAAGAGTTCACGCAGAGAAGCACCATTTGTCTGCAGCAGTTACATAAGAGGCTTTTGCGCAAACATCTGGCAGAGTGAGCCTGGCTATTATTGTGAGCCAAGATGTGAAAGCTGCAATCCAACACTCACTTGAGTGGGTGAGGAACGAATCTGAGAGAAAGTGACCTGTGTGGTATGAAAGTGGCCTATGCTCCTGTGTCACAGTCCATGCAGGAAGGCAAACAGCCCTCAAAAGATTTATGCCTGTACACAAAGATCATTTAGGGACAACCCATGGTTTCTTCTGAACTGCTTTTGAAATAAAACATTAATCTGCTGTATGGGTTCCCAAACTTTTCCTGTGGGGACCTTGAATAGAGTCTTGTCCTCGCCTGGTGGCCTTAAATGGTAATACATAAAGTGCCCATGACCAATCATTTTGACACATTTTGTTTACTTATATAGTTCTGTTAAATTAAATATCAACAAATAATGCTTTTCAGAGTTTTCAATCAGACAAATGAAAAACTAACTTTCATGAAAATGAGACTTTGTTACTCCATAAAATTTATTTTCTAAGATGGTCCCACAATCTTCTAGAACACTTGGCTGGCCTCATTTTGTTTGTGACCCTGGGTTTGGGAACCACTGTTCTATATTGACACCTGAATACATACAGTTTTCTGGCAAACAAGAAAAAAGGTGCAAAATTTGCTTTTTTTGCCCCCAACAGGAGGACCTCCATTTCTGGCAACTGGAAGACCAACACGGGGTCCGCTATGCTGGAACAAGTGGCCATGACAGACAAGTAAGATATGAATGATTGGTCCAGAGTAAGAAATGTATGGTATTTTCAGTTTGGAGGTTTATCCACATTAGATGATATCACAAAGGACTCATACTGGCCTTCCGGATCTCAGATTAGTGCAACAGGGGCACAGCAAGTTGCACTGGTGCCTCACAGGTCCTCAGTTGTGGGTCTGAAATCCAGCTCAGTCTGCCTGGAGTTTATCTGTTCTCCCCATGTTCATCTGGGTTTCCTCCCACAGTCCAAAATACATGAAATAAGGCATATCATTTAAGTACCCTCCTTTACCAGGAAAAAGTGGTGACCAAGAATCAACCTTGACTTGATGGTATTTACTAACAAGGTTTATAATGACATGGGCTTGCTAGTTTAAGTCCTGGGTCAAGTTTTGTTGCAATTGCAGCAATTTGTCCCTGCAGCAAGGAGTTACCCCAGTTTCCCACCCAGCTGAGCAAATTGCAGAATAAGATTGCAGACTGGTTTGGATAAGCAATCTTGGTTAAACAATAGAATAACATTCATGATTTTACTATGGCTTCCTGTATTTGCCAGTCAGGTTTGTCACAGTTCCTGTTTTCACTACTTTGCAGTTTTTCTTCGGCTAGATTTTTGCTTTATTCAAGTGTAAACCTACGGGTGAAAGGATTTTCAATTTTGAGCTCCCTAGATGAAGATCCAGTTTTTCATTGAAGCTACACCATCTGATACCTTAGTGGTAAAGACATTCAATAGGTCAGTTATGTGTGTAATATCAACACTGTCATATTACTGCCCATGGTGTAGTGATCACTTATGTTCCAACTTTAGTTAACCCAATAGTATAGTGTTGGATTAATGGATTAAGTGTATAAAATTCTGACATCATGAGGTAACAGATGTTGTGTTACAAAGACCCGGCTTGTTCATCTGCCACTACCAGAATCCGGAACATGTCAGAAATCTGTTGATGTATAAAAATACACTGCTGGGAAACATGAAAATGGTCCTTTTGGGCCAAAGCATGAGTTCCTAGACAAGCTTTTGTAAATTTTCCAGTGAAATCTTCGCAACTCCTGGTTTCTCTGAATTTGTCCCTTCTGTAAATAGCTACGAAAAAAACATAGTCAAATTCTGGTTTACTTGCTCTGACTTGGAGTTTGTGGGATTTTATAGTCAACAATGTCTGCAGAACCA
This sequence comes from Arapaima gigas, assembly GCA_900497675.1. Lineage (NCBI taxonomy): Eukaryota > Metazoa > Chordata > Actinopteri > Osteoglossiformes > Osteoglossidae > Arapaima > Arapaima gigas. The sequence continues at coordinate 1,009,345 of UFQX01000081.1, forward strand.
AGAATTATTTTAGTTCTTAAAAAGAGGAAAAAACAAAACTTCAAAACACAAAACTTCTTTACTCTTCAAACTGGGCTATAAAGGACACAGAACATTGTTGTTGAGATTTTTCTTATCATTTTTGCATTTTTTAGGTCAGTACTGAAAATCACTATGTTGAAAACTTTGGACACACAGCAACAATTAAAAATCTCATCCTGGCAGGCCTCAAGTTACATAAAATACCCAGACATATAGTGGATACAGGAAAATGTAGCTAACTGTATAGAGAAGTGTCTATTAATTATTGAGGTTGTTGTATCATTACTAATTCTCAGGTGTTCAGGCCCCAGATAGGGACACTGACCAGGTGTTGTGTGCTGCTCTACAGGTACAAGCTGTGGGTGGACACCTGCTCAGAGATCTTTGGAGGCCTGGACATCTGTGCAGTGAAGGCCATCCATGGCAAAGATGGCAAAGACTACATCACCGAGGTGAGGCGCAGCAAAGAGTCAGGTGCCCTGCATGTAGTTTCTTCTCCTGAGTGACACTGTTGCCAATGCTGTACAGGTTTGTAATGTTTGACTGTCTGAAAAATTGGGAATTGTGGAAACATAAGAAACAACACATTACAACCCATAGTGAAAGTAAATGTTTTTGTAGTACATAACAGATTAAATCCAGTATCACTGTTAAGTGTGCAAATAAATCTTAATAGGAGGGCAGCTGCAGGGCTCACTGGCAGAGAAAATGTCATGACTGCAGCGAGGAGAATTATATTTTTCATTGCCACAACCTTACCGTGCTTAGGAGTATTTTTCAAAAAGACTTAGTTCACATGTCGCCTGACGCACTGTAAAATAGAAAATGAAGACTAATAATAAATTAATTATAGATATTAATCTACAAAATCCTCACACATGCACTCGCAGGTGCTTTCTCATGTATATATTTACTGTATGGCATGGAAATTGAGGCGTGTGGTTTAATCCCCTCATTCAGTAGTCATGTGTAAAACAAGACATTATAATTAAATGCAAAGGACATCTTTTGCAACACAGTCATCTGACAGAGGGAGTGTCCCACATTTCTACAGGATTCTTCTCGTAATAATCTTGCTACGTGAAAGGTTGCGGTATCTGTGTGAGAGCTGAAACACACAAGGCCACGTTTTCAGCCCCAGGAGCCAAGTTAATCCGTCTCTGCTTATGAACACGAAAAGGTGGTTTTAATTATATTGTGGTAAGATGCAAAACATCACTGTTATTCTCTGTCTGGGAAGCCATTGGGTGTTCCCATTCACAGTCCAGCTGGGATGCTGAAATTGCCATCTAGAAACACCCACAATAAAGCACTGTTTCCTGGCTTCTCGGCACGAAGAATAAACCAGTTTGATTAGTCATCCCATGAGGATTTGCATCAGTAACCATCTAATCGAGGGCCTTGTGTCTGAGTGATATTTAATGGCTGCCTCTACAGTTGGAATGATATTAATCATCCTCATGTGCTGTGAAATTTCCAGTTGATGTTAATGGAAGAGATGCAGGATCTATTTCTTTGTAACCACAGTTCTCGCTACAGTCAGGGGTGCAATACTGTAACGCATGTTTCTTTGTCCAAAAAATATGTACCAAGGGCATGAAAATACTTGTTAATATCAGTGGTATTATAGAGCTCCTGTGGGTGATGGCAAAGAAATATATGGATCCAGTTTGTATAAACATGGATTTATTGTAAGTCCAACAAGGAGCAAAGAAATAACACAGCTGATACTACTTCTGGCAGAAGTGAAGACCACCAAGGTACTTCAGCGAAAAACCTCCTTGTTGCCACAATGCATATTGTTTGTGTAATAATGAATGCAGGGTGGCACTAAAATAATAAAGACCAACGGAAAACATAGTAAAATCTGGTCCACTAGTGAAAACCGATCATACTTTTACAGTGTGGTCACCTGTCACTGTCACCAGTGACACAGTGACAAGGCACTGATGAACAGTGGGCAGAACTGTAACACAGAGATTTGGGATCAGATTATTTTAGGAAGGTTTCAACTAAGCAGATAGCAGCAGCTGTGAAAGAGGTGATGGGCTGAGACCCTTTCCTTTAATAAAGCAACATCTGAGCAAAAGACAGATCATGCCCAATGAGATTTTTTTGACAACCTGCTGGCTGCAAACAGCAAACTGTGCTGTAACAGTGGTTTCCATGGAGACACAAAGGGTGTCAGACTGGCTTTTTTAATGAGTTACCAATTTCTGTGAATTGTCTCCCCCTCCTTTTCCTGTTTTGTTTTTTTTTTCTCAATGTGTCCCTTTTTAACATAGTTAATGAAGTTCATGTGTAACTGGAAGATCATCAACTCTGTACTTTCCCTCCTGTGATGGGAAGTTGTGAAAGAAGCCCAAAGGAATTCTGTTTTACATTCTTTAACAATGGAGTTGATTTTTTCAAAATAAGAACACAGTGGCATAATTTGTGGGCAGCAGGTGGCGTGGTAGTTAGGGCTGTCAACTTGCAATGAAAGGACTGATTTAGAAGGTTTGACAAAAGTACTTGAATGGATACAGTAAAAATCTCCCTAAATCAATGTAAGTAACTAAGTAAGATGCATACTAAAACACTTTGAGAAGTTATGTTGTTCTGCTGTGGTGTCAATGATGGCAACTGTGGACAGTTCCTCTGAAGTACATCCAGTCTTGGGTCAGATGGCTAATCATTGACAGAAGGGTATCCAAAGCCGTTGTTATTGTATGAATCCATCGCGTTACAGGTTTTCCTCGTCCACACTGACCTGCTGCCCTACCAACCACTTTGCCTTTTTCTAATGAACATTCTCTTCACATGATACATCCAAAGTATGACAGGCATAATCCAGTCATCTGAGTTTAGGGAGAGCTTAGGCTTGATCTCCTCCGATAGTAATGCATTTGATTTTCAAGCAGTGGTGTTTTCCAGCACCATAATCGTAATGTATCCATTTTCTTCCTGTCTTGTTTCTTCACTCTCCAACTTTCACATCCACCTGACGCTATTGGGGAAAAGCACGGCTTCAATAAGTTTGCTTGCAAATGTATACAGTATGTCTGCTCTTGAGAATCTTGACTAGTTTCTTCATGGCTGTGCTGCCAACAGCAATTTGTCATTAAATTGTTTGCCTGCTTGTCTTTATCAATCCAAAAAAGGTCAACTTAATGACAATTTCTATTTCTTCTCCATTCAGAGTGAAATTAACCAGTTTAAAAAGTTTTCAGAATTTTTCTCTTCTTTAAGCCCTTTTACAGACTGTCTTCTTTGATCCTTCTTTGATGAGTACATGAAACATTATTGTTATTATTTTTTAAATTTTTTGTTAATAGTAGTAGTAGTCGTCGTAGTAGTAGTAATAATAATAATAATAATAATAATAATAATAACTTTGCTGATGCCTTTGGCCCAGGTGAATTACAGGGATTTATACCAAGAATTATGATACAATGTATGCGTTTCAGTGTCACGATCAAAATCATGCAGAAGCAAAACTTCTAGGGATGCAGGGTGGTTGAAGGCAACAGTCACCACTGCTGTCACATTGTTAGATATTATTGCAAATAAAACTGCTTTAAAATATAGAATTTAAATACAAGATTCAGACTGTTTGTTCTCCACTATAATCCAAAACACCCTAATAACAGGACAGATGACAATGAGTTAGTAATACACTGACAATTACTTGTTTGGCTGTTATGTAACAAAGTGTATTTTTCATGATTATCACAAAAAACATGATTCAACTTTTTCCCTGAAGAGAAAGTAGAATTTACACAGTGATTTGCAGCTTGGTTTGTACAAACTTGGTGACCTCACACTTTGTTAAAGAGTTTCTCATTTTGACACCAGCTGCAAGTTTCAGAACTTATATTCGTGAAAATCTATCCTCTCAGCCTTCATATGGCAACAATAAAGTCCAAAACATTTCAGAGACACAAAGTTGCTGGTGTGTTGCTGACTCATCAGTGTATTCAGTCCCCTGGCATTAATCCTGCAAACCTTTCTAACAGAGGTGTGTGTAGCTGCTGTGACAATGTGAGACACGGTGTGAATGTAAAAAATTTCTCACAGTCACAATGAAATAGTCTTTCAACCAATGTTATATCAGGACAATTATTTAACTGCAACGGCCTGGTGTCTAATTCAGTGTTTTTTTATAGCCTGGCATCCAGGGACTCCAAGAGAGGCTCTAAACTACCGCACATGAATGGATGGATAATTATTTTATTTTATATTTATTTACTTAGGAGATATGTGTAGTTTGCATGTTATGGGCCAGAACTTAGCATTGAAAACAATAGGTCTTGAGTTCAAATCCCATCACCACCTGTTGATCAAGGTACAGTAAAAATTACCCCATTGTGTAGATGAATAAATCACTGTATGTTGGTATGAATGCAAGGTAGCAGAAATGTGCTTCTGAAACAGGATGTTGCCATGGAAATATTAAAGCTCCTTTGGATGAGCAGCTTTGAAACAAGTGTCATTGTCAGGTTTCCATGGTAACAGTGTTTTTATATTTCAGTATTTATGTTTGGGCTGCACACAGGAGGTTCTTAGACTGTAAACTTCTAGGCCAAAAGCCCTACAGCTACACTTCCACACTGCTCCCTTGAAGACTTTTTATTCAGGACCATTGTTGTCATGCCAACAAGCTGTAGACGTGAGATACTGAAGAGCTCCCTGAGGTGAGGAGCAGACTGCCTCCAAGGGGGGCGCTACTCATTCCATCCCCCCGAAGCAGAGGTCAAAGTTGCATTGGGAGTCACACGCCCCCCAGCAGCTGCTATGGGTTTCAAAGTGGTCCTGCACAGGGGCTACATCAGCTCGGTGATAAAAACACCATATTGAAGGAAAGGCCATTTGATGGATTGGCGCCACCTTCAGGCTCTACCCTGCCTCACATCCTGTGCTTACATGATAGTCTCTGGACCATTGTGATCCCACAGTGAACAGTTAAAGACAATGGAGGGATGGACGAAAGGTCTGAAATGCATTTTGGGATGATGGCAGGAAAGCCATGGGACTTCTGGTAAATTTAAAGTCAATCCGATAAACACACACACACACACACACACACACACACACGTGTGCACACACGCGCGTGCATTTACATTCATGATACAGCCAAAGACAATGAGAATAAGTAGGCTATGACTTAACATAGAATTAAGGCTTAAATTTCTTCCACATGTTTGCTGCTTTAGTCTGATTTCCAGAATGAGGCATCAGGTTCTTGCTGGCGCCATCAGCAAGAAATGAGGGAAACACTTTTCATCATCTGGCTGTTGAAAAAAAGTCTATGAATGTGGCGATCAGAAATGTTCACAGCCAGCCCCCATCCTGACTACCCACCTCAGTCTACTGGTCATGTCTTGTGACCACTATGGAACAGCTTCCTTCAAGATGGGCATATATACAGAATAATGCTATTAATATGTACATGTTGCTTGATGCTTATGTCCAAAGTGACTAACAGTTTAAGGTTTGTTCATTAAGGTATATACTTACCCTGATTTACCTACTTATCCTGCTGGATAATTTTCACTGTACCAGTTCATGGTAAGTACCTTCTTCGGGGGAACTACAACTGTGATTCAAACCTGCATCCTTTCAGTGTAAAATGGTGGCTCTAACCACTGCACAACCTGCTGGTACAAATATTAAAGTAAATTCAGCAGCAGTAATAAACTGAAAGTGCCCCAGTTAAGTACCAGTACTGGGTCAATTAGATACAATTTAGAGCAGTTCACTTACTACTTACATATTATAATACTTACATGAGTTAAAATTATGTTTTCATATTTAGTATTCCAAGTTTATCTTTTTCCTGATTTAAATCTGTCTAAATAGGGAGAATTTATTCCACATTTTATGTAACATTTCGTATTTATTGATATCATATATGCAATAATATTGTTATAGATGCTATAATAATGTTGGATCAGATAAAATCTATGTAATCAAGTAAGTTTTGCAAACAGCAGATGTGTTGTAAATATAATAGATGGAGGCCATGCAGTGTTGTGCCCGTGTGAATGAGGAGGTGAGAGCAGCCAGAAGCCTCTGTTTGTCAGCAGCCCAGAGACACCGGGATGTCACACCCCCTGCGCCCACCAGAGTGTGTGGTGGCAAGGAGAGCAGGACATGACCCCATTGCTCAGAGCTCAAAGGGTGGCCCAGAAACAGATCACACAACAGAAACCATTTTCTTATATAAGCCACCCTATGGGGGGGGGGGCTAACCACAGAGATGAAACACAGGCACGTTTTTCATAGCATTCGACAGATCCCACGAAAACAGGCTGTACCCACAAATCATTGTTTTTGTTAAGCATTAATTCATTCGTGGAGATGGAGTCGTGACTCCCAGTTGTCCTTGGGGTGTCTGTGCGTGTGTGTGTGTGTGTGTGTGTGTGTGTGTGTGTGTGTGTGTGTGTGTGTGTGAGAGACTGCTCTATGATGGATATACTGTCCACTATGACCCCATCACACTATGCTTCAGGGCATGACAGACTCTGTACCACAGTCACCCTCCACTGGACCAACAGTTATCAATAAGGGATGGATTTATTAATGCATATAAAATATTATTGTTTTATTTATATTGTTTTTATTATTTATTAGCCAAATCCTGTCACCCAAAAGGCTTACAGCTTTGCTGGATATTTATATTCTAGTGGTTAAATTCTGAGCACCAAAGGATTCCCAGGGGCCACACTCCCAGGGGTCACACTCACACTTGTGTGTTGTCTGTGTGCAGGTGGTTGGTTCCTCCATGCAGCTCATCGGGGAGCATCAGGCTGAGGACCGGCAGCTCATCTGCGACATGGTGGTGGCCAAGATGAACCAGGCTGTCCCACGCAGTGCCGGTCGACCCCCCCAGAGGCCCACCACCGTCCAGCCCCCCCAGGTAACTGCACATAAATGTCAACCAAGTAGCCATCCCAGGAAAAATGCAGGCGGTCTGATTTGCTTACAAAAGGCGCCATCTGGTGTTCAATAGTTTCACTTACACTTAGTTCAATGTATTTTATATGGTCACCTGTATATCCATGTTCTATATCCTCAGATGGCAAAAAATATACATTAATTATTAGCTGTTTTATTTTTGGTATTTGCCTTCAAAAGCAGGTAACATGACAAGAATGTAAAAGCCACAGAAAATTCAGTCTAAGATGACCATTCGGCTCCACGTTACCGAAGATGAACCAAAGCCAACCTTGCAGCACCAGAAGTGATGAGCATTTAGTATGAAGTTTTGAATCAGTCCGTATTTTAGCCCAGTGGTGGTAAATTCTTTCAGGCCATGGGGATGAGAGCAATAAAAGAGGAGGCAGCCTTCCTAGTTTCCTCAGTTCCCTCGGTGGAGTAAAGCGGTAATTTTATGCAAGTTGCCAAAGCCATAAATCTCTGCAAACCTGCAAGGCAGCAGGTTAATGTGCCCATATTGTCTGTGCTACACTGACCAAATTCTGTTCTTCTGTCGATCAAAAAATAAAAATATAATGAGCCCTCAGTATTGGGTCTCAAACATATCACTTTCTGAACCAAATCTTTCCTATCTGATCCATGAAACCTGCATTGTAGTTCTGCGTGCCGCAACTGGCATCAAAAACTGTGGTACTGGACACGCTGGCTGTGCTTGACAATCGTGTGTCTGTATCTGTCACTCTTCATCTGTTTACTATGAGTTTAGGGAAAACTGTGTGCTAAGTGAATAAATGTCGCCCCAATGAGAGTCGCCTGGAAAAGAAAAAAACCTCACTGCCCTCACTGTCACCATGTCCCCACACTGCTGTCTTTCAGAGCGTGACCCCGAAGGAAGGCCTGACGGACAGCGGCAAGATCCCGGGGCAGCGCCCGCCGCCGCAAGGTTGTTTACAGTACATCCTCGACTGTAATGGCGTTGCAGTAGGACCAAAACAAGTCCAGGCGAACTGAGGCCGAGCGCCGAAAAGCAGGAGACGACTATCAGCCAAATAGGGAGCTTTATTTATCTCAGAGGGATGTAAAAGATGCGAAGCAAGAGGGGGTAGAAGTAGCGTGTGCGACTGGCCAGCCTGGACTCTGTTTTTCTCTATGCAGTGTCAACTGTACTGTCCACTTGTTCACCGTTGATGTGTCTGCTTGTATTGGCTGCCTTTGTTCTACTGTAAATCTCGTGGTTTTATCCAGGATTGTCGTCGATGGTGTAAAAGAACAGATTGTGCCTAAACCGAGTCCAGTGCTGCTGTGTTTCCACGTGTTTTTATTTATTTTTTTTACTTATTATTTATATGTTATAGGTATTATAAACACCTATTGGTTGTTTTGGTTGAATCACATTTTTTTCTTTGAAGTGATAGTTGTTGATTTGTTGTGGTGGTCAGTAGTTTGAGAGCTCTCACAGTCTGTCTAGTGTGTGAGTGTGTGTATGTGTGAGAGACAGACTGAGAGTCTGTGTGCATCTGTGTGTAACAGTGGTCATTATTTTCTCTATCCAGATATATGCTTCTATATTTCTTGCATGAGTGATTCAAAGACTGGTAAAAAATTGTATTTGACTTTGTGTTTACATGTGGGGTTTACAAGGAATGTATATTCGTGGACATTGCTTTATCATATCGAAAAATGTTTTATCTGTACTTTGGAGCATGGAAATGATTTCCTTTTTCTGTGGTACAATGTTACCAAAATTATTTTTAAAAGAGGATGCGAAAGCAAAATTAGCAAGATGATTCCATGACGTTTCAGCAATACAGCCAGAAAACTGTTCTAGAATGCAGTTCTAGAAACTTCTGTTTTTTAACTGCTGTTGGTTTTATATTTGACATCAACTCTTTAGTCTTTTGACAAAAGTAGAAGTACTTGTGCTGCTGTAACCGTCCGCACAGGAATTTTCTTTCAAAACAAACAATGAAGGGATGTAACGATGACTTCCAGTAATGGTTCCTGTTGTTAAAGCTAAACTGGTAGCGGTTAGGCAAACAATAATTTCACTGTTAAAAACAGAGTCCTGAGTCTGAACGTCAGCGAAAAAGAAAAAGCTTTAACAAGCCGTCGTATATAAGGACAGATTCTATGCACTCGCCAACAGCCATGGGTGTCCTCTGGGGAAAGTTCCAGTATTTGTCAAATCCTTCAAACAATAACCTAGCATCCATGCCATAGACATTAACACAATCCTGATGTTTTTATGCATATGACACTAACATTCCTTTTTTTAGCTAAACAGACTTAAGATGTATGATTGAACTGTCAGAAAAGCGGAATCTGAACACATTCCTGCTCCCACTGTGCATGACGCCATTAAACCACACTCGCCCCTCACCATAAGGAGGGGTTATGCTTTCTTAGATATGGCCCAGTGAAATTTTAAAACTAAATTTAATGAACAAAATTAAAATGAATATCTGCTTTTTTGCCAGCTGTGTCACTGCCTGGGGACAGCAGTATAGCCAATAATTCCAGTATAATGTGGCTGCACCTCACAGTAGTCCTAAATGGCACAGCTGTTTCACTCCCTGTAAGTTCTTTAAGTGACAGAACAACCCTTTTTTTATTCATTTCCTCACACTGAAAGAATCCTTTGAATACTTCACCTGTGCAATAGATTAACTGCCTTATTAGTGCCACTGATTTTTTAAAATTAGTGTTCTATGTTGAACACAGTAGACCGTGCAAAATGTAATACGTAACAAAAATATATAAACACAAAAAATGAAACCTCATAGTGCTGTTATAGATAGTCATACACTCATGCCGAAAAAGTCCATAAGCCACATCAAGTTCATTAAGTAGAAACCAAAAAAAAAAAAAAATCCATGGAAAATATATCACTTTAAAAACAGAAGGTGTTTTAGACAGGAGAGCGGTTTAAAAAAAAACTGAAGATATTTTTATTTTATGCATTTTTAAAAAGACGTTTTTAATTCCGTTCATTTTGGGTGTAAATACGCAGTGGCCCGTGTTGATGTGTCCCGTCAAGAACCTGTAGCTGCACCGACGCTTCGTGTGGGTGGTGGAGTCGCTGTAGGATGTAGCGCTTTATCACGTGCACCTTCTAAACTCTAACATGTGATGCTATGTTGTATATGTGCGCAAGATGTATATCTTTTTTATGAAATACAATATGCTGTGGGCAACATAAAAGAGGAAAATATAATATTTATGAAACATTACAGATTTTTCTGCATCGTCAAGGTAGTGTGGCCACGTATCATATACTTTATGTGGATCTTGGTGCAGTTTCTGAGTCGCCTTGTGTTGAGAATATTTTGGAAGGTGTGTCAATATGTTCCCTTATTAGCTGCCCCCTGCGATGAGGTCACATGTCCTGTTCCCCAAGTTGCTGTGGGGCCCGAGACCAATGTAGAGACCAGCTTTACCTCATAAGGGTTCTGCCCCCGAGAGCCCGACCCTCGAGTCCACAGAGAAAGAGAGAATGTCTATGTTTTGTTTTTTGCTGTTTTGGTTTCATGCTGTACTTTTTAAATCCAGTGCTTTGGTGGAAAAAAAAGATTCTAGAAAAGTTTCCCCGCTTCCCTTGACCTTTCTGACCCCTCTGTGTCCCCTCCCTAGCAATAAACCTTCCTTTGCAAGATCTGTATGTCCTGTGTTGCAATATTTGTAACTAAACCACATCTATTTTTTGTGTTTTATTTCAGCTTTTATCCTTCAAACTAACATGCTTTAATATTCCAGTGGGGCAACGCATATCCCTGAGGTGGGGCCCTGGACTAGAGGTTAGAGGTCGGGGGGTCAGGGAATGAGGGGGTGGAAAACAGCAGCATGAGGACGATCTATACAGAGACACAGCAACACAGGGACTGACCACAACCTCACTTTTCTTTATGCCACGTGCACATAGTGATCACAACCAGATGTGCACAAATATCTGCTTGAAACGCTGTGTTTTTACCAAGTATATTTGCAGCTAAGTCCATTAAAATAAAGTGCCATTCAAACTGTACAGTCATTTTACTGCAGCCACTATAAAATGTGCACATTACCACCATAACAGCGGTTAGAGTTTAAACAACAATATCCAGGCAATGTTGCTACCACCTCAGAAAAATGGCCAGACAACTGTAATCTATCCCAACTACATGTATGAGTGTGAAAGGGGCCTTTGTGTATTTTGTGTGTCTTTGAGGGTTGAGTTGCCAGCGCTAGTATTTGGAAACTAGGACCCATTTGACAAGACAAACAAAGTGCAAAGTGTTCAGGTGAACAAAACAAATAAAAGGTCCATCTATCAAGCATGTGTCCTGCTCTTTGCCTTGCTCCTTGTGCATGATGGGTGGCGTACTGCTATGGAATGGCTGCCGTCTTCCCCTCCCCTGCTGTTCTTCCCTTGTGCCGTCCCTGGCATCTCCTGTATTTCTTGCCTTCTGGTTGTTCTCCTCCTGTCTTTGATACTCCGGGAAGCATCCTGACATGACAGCTTGCTTCCCTGTTCCTAGATATGGTATCTGTGTCTTGACCTCAGTGCTTTGCTCTGACATTTGATTTATATTCCGCCCATTTGAGACAGGGGCGTATCCTGTCTGTCTGTACCAATAAATAAACGTTTAAAAAAAAACAGGTGCTGGATTTAAAATCTGCTTCCTTTTATTTTGTTTTTTTGTGGGGACATGAATGTGGGTGGGGAAAGAGGTGCGGCTAGTGAGTGGGGTGGGGCCAGGAGACGGGCTTTTATACCTGAAAATGCTGTAATGTTACAAAGTGTTTCTTGTACCAAACCCAGGGGGCCCAGTGCAACCCCAAGAGTCGCAATCTCAAAGTCGGGAGGCCCCGTCGGAGCCCGCTCCAGGCGTTTCTGCCCCGGACCAGGCGCCCTCACCGGTCCAGGCCCCCGCTCCCACCACACAGCAGCCTCAGCCCCAGGGGCCACCCACTCCGGGGAAGCCACTGGACCCTCCCACAAAGGCGTTGCCTCCAAAACCACTGCCCCCCAAGCCCGTGCCGCCCAAGCGGCAGAGCTCGAAGCCCCAGATTCAGCCGAAGCCCCAGCAGCTTTCTCCAGCCAAGGGTGGGCCGACCCCCCAGCCTGACGCCCAGGTCCCATCCCAAGTCCCGCCCCAGGCCCCAGATCTGACCCCCGGCCCAGCCCAGGCTCCTGTCGCGGATCAACCAACAGCACAGCAAAAGGCACAGCCCCATCCTCAGCTGAAGTAAGAGCCCTAGCCAGTCACAGGCTCAGCCAGGGATACAAATCAATACCCTGCCGAATCACAGAAAGAACTCAAAGCAAATGTAATTATCTGTGGTTCCTATTTCCATCAAAGTCAATCTTTTTGGTCCAACAGGCGGTCCACTTGAGTTGAAGTGAGAATAAGTTGAGAGGTTAGATGTTCTTCCTCTGATGTTCTTCTGATGTTCTCAGGGTGGTTCTTCTCACACTGGCCTCTCCTTGTTTTCCAGTAAGTCACAGTCGCTGACTAACGCCTTCAACTTCGGAGACACGTCCTTCTTTCGGTCCAGCAACGAGGACGAGGCCAAGGCAGAGACCATTCGAAACTTGCGAAAGTCTTTCGCCAGCCTGTTCTCTGACTAGAGTCTGGCGTCCAATAGATGGAGAACGAGTGAAAAAGCCAAAAGGAGTGTGTCCTCTTCCCTCCCAACAGTGTATGACTGCCTAGACCCTACATTCATTTCCGTCCTGCACCACACCTGAGTCTCAGCTGAACACCATGGAATAAGACAGAAGGAGCACCTGCCGGAGATGTGTCTGTTGACAGTTTGATGTGGATTTTTACAGTAAAATTGCAATTTGAGGGCAAATCAGTAAAGGGAAAAAAACAACTGTTCAGAATTTTTCCGTTGATGTTAGTCTTATTGTGACAATGTGGAAATAGCTGTGATTGGTCCTCCCAGCATCCCCACTCTCTGTGTAATGGTAGATTAGTCAGGTTTTTTCTTACCCCTTGGCATTGGTGGACATATAATAAGTCAGCTCAGCCCAAAATGGCACAAGTCCCATAAAGACCCCCGCTCAAGTGCTCACCATAACGCCCCGCAAAGCCGGCTTCACTGCAACATGTGGCATTTCACACCATCGCTTTCTGTGCTGTGAACAGGTTTGGTGTCCAGCTCCCCGTCGGTGCCAAAGCCCCTCGTCGCTGTGTTGGAATCGGAAACCTGGAAAAACCGTGTACTGTGTGTCTCTGGGGTTTAATCTGCCATCATACTGTTCGAGTTCGCTTTGTGTTTTCTTTGTACTCGGTATTGCTCTGCATGATCCAGTGGTGACTGCTTCCTGTACAGCTGTCCAATAAACACGTGCCGCATATCATCCACCCAGTTGACGGCTGGTCTGTGCGCTGATTCCTGGCAAGTTGTCCATCGTCCATCCGCGTCTCACTGCCCCTTCCATCCAAAATGGTCAACTGTCCGGTTCAGTGCTTTTCGGGATCCAGCATGTCACTCTCTTGAGGGTAAAGCCCATGCATCCACAAATTTCCTTCAGTGGGTCACGCTGTGAGCATCACATACCATGGGGTTGCAGCAATACTCTAATAAACAGGAGCTGTTTGCTTCACAATACACCTGTGACACAATCTGAAAATTTAGATTTAAATTTTCACAATTAGCATACACTCTTATCTGAAGCATGACATCCGGCCAGACTGCGTGTGGTTATTTTGGGACAACTCACCATAAGAATCTTGCAGAAGAGGAGAACAGCAGGCCGCACTCAAGTTTTGGATGCAAGTTTCTTACTGAGTTAAAAATAAAACTTTATTTTATATATTGATTTTTAAATCACTTTACAGTAGGCAGAAAGATTGAGTGCTATAATATAATACTCATTTACAGAAGGCATAAAAATTGGAGACTACAATTTTATTGGTTATTCCATTGTCCTCTGTATCCTGTTCAGTAAACTATGGAATGACACCCAGGATACAATGCAAGTCCATCATAGGGTGGCCACACACTCCGTAGGCAAGTTTCTGTTAACCTGAAACACAGGTCTTTGGACTGCAGGAGCTAACTGGAGAACACCTACGCAATCACAGGAAGAATCTGCAAACTCCACACACACTGAGCTGGACTGGAACCAATATTCAAACCCAACAAAACTTGAGACAAAGTTCCATGAGGTGACGACGCTACTTCCTGTATCACTGTGTCACCTCTAATATAGGGGAATGGCACAATAAATTATAATTTATAAAACAGGAATAGAACACAAATGTATCAGTTGAACATGATTATGAACATATGGGAATTAAGCCTGAATTTAAAGGAGTCCAGAAGGAGATTTGTCAGTGAAGCCCTCAAGATCTCCCACAGGGTGCAGGATGGCTGGGGGAAGTGGAAGAGACCAGGGAGAGGTGACCGAAGACTGCGAGGTGGGGAACAGACTGACAGGAGGTCAGAAAGCTGCAAAGGTGCCAAGTCATGTAAAGCTATATAGGTGAGCATGAGGATTTCAAAGTCAGAGGTTCCACTCCTTGTACAAGGAATTTGTTAACATATTTATACATTATAAACCAAAAGTAAATTCTGAAGCTCTGGGAAAATAGAAAAAAAAACATTTAGAAAGAGAAAGCCTTCTGGCACATGAGGTACTCTGAAGTGTATGAGAAAATGCAGTGACATCGCCCGCAATACCACATATAACCTACAGATGGCAGGCGTAACACAGGTTCAGAATCCAGGGTTCTTCATATGTATGAACAAAATGGCAGCTTTTTGTGTATTTACTGAGCACTAGAACTTAAAATAATACATATTTTGATAAATATATATAATTATATATAATTAGTGTCTTGGTAAAAATAATTCCTGCCTTACACATAATATCAAGTAATATCAACCAGTTACTGCTGATGATCACCAATTTAATGTTATGCCTTCTAAGAAATATGTCCATAAACGGTAAAATAATCTGAAAACTTCGAATAGAAATTTAAAAAAAAGAATATAAAGGATACTCTCTTTATTTTGGATATAAAAACATGTGTGTGTTTCTAAATTAAATATATTTTGACATTTTGAAAATAAAAAAACAACACAACACGCACATTTGCTCCTTTGTGGAGAACCCGTTGGCTGGAGGCCGCGGGAGCCTCACTTGGGGGAGCGTGAGTGTGGGAACTGGTCTCGGCCCTCCGACCTGGCCGGACCCACGAGGCACCACAGCAACCACTGTGAGTTTCTCTACATCACTTATTTTCAAATAAGGCCTGAGCTCCAAGGGACGCAGCATCAGCGACGCACACAGGAAATACCCCGGCGTGTCCTCGGGTTGAGTGCCATGGTGTGACGCCTGGTTATTTGGTCCTATGGGCGTTTGCAAAAAGTGCAGTGTCAGCAATTTGCACACAGACAGCATGGGGACTGAACCCTGCGAGGTTACAGCGGATATATAAACATCACATATATCAACCACAACACTAGTAAAATACACACTCTGTCAGAAAACAGTGTGAAACATTTGTTCATGTGAAATTTGAGTTTAGGAAGGTACAGGGGTGACATAGTGGTTAAAGCGTCACTTAGAATTCAGCAGGGCTAGATTTGAACCCCACCTCCTGCTGTTGTACCCTTGAGCAAGGTGTTCACACTGAAGGGACATGGTAGAAAATACCCTGCTGTGTAACTGGATAATTCAGCTTAGTGTACAAATCTCATGTGCTAAGTTGCTTTAGAGAAAAAAAATTAGAGCAGTGAATAAATATAAAAGGTTGCAGGGGTGCCGTAGAGATTAAAAGCATCACTTAGAATTCAACGGAGTGAGGTTTGAATCCCCCCTCCTGGTTAAGGTTATTTTTCAAAATAATGGAAATACATGTATCACATACACCTTGCAAGAAGGTATTGAAAGTTTACAGGTAGTTTTATATACTAAATAGTGATTTTTCATAAACAGACTCACTATAGAATGAATGGCTACCAGGTGAACTGACAGCAAATTGATAAACACATCTGCATTTTATTCTAAATAAAGTATCTATTTCTTTCACTGGGCCTTGAGTGTGTGGTCCTTTCCCCCTTGTTTCTCCTTTTTCAAGACAGCATTTCTTAAGTGATAGCGCACTAACAGCAGGAAGTGGACTCATTGTGCACTGCATGTGTGTTAAGTGTATCATCTTAAATTTCTCATTTGGATTACAGTTCTTGAGCCTAGGACCAGTGTGGAAGTTTGCGCCTTCTTCCTCATGTCTACATAGGTTTCCTGGTTCCTCCCACAGTCTAAAGGCATGTGTTTTGGTTGAACCACTGTGTCCAAAACCATACAAAGAAGGACACTACCCTGATCTGAGAACTGAATCACTACCACACAGTCAGTTTCAGACCAGCATCAGTGAGCTTTTTTCAGTGTGATTCATCAGTTGCATCCAGCTGAAAAAATGCTGCATTCACATTTACATATCTGATATCCTTCTTTTAGCCCAATTCTGAGCACATGTAAAAACCACTTCACTGTGAGATGTGAGATGGATTAACTGTGACTGTAAAAGTGGATGGCACATGGCAACGTTCACACAGAAGCAGCAGGTGCAGCTGGTGACACTGGTGACACTGAGAGGTGTCAGCTTTAAAACATGTCTTACAGATAACACCTTATACCTGTCTATCATAAAAACAACTTCTGACCACGTCTCAAGCTGAAGCCTGGCCAGGTCCAGCCATGGCCACACCACGAAATTGACAGCTGCACTGGAATGCAATGCTAATGGGGTAAAGACTCACAGGTGCAGCTACACTATTATGGACAATAAAGGCTGAATCTCAGGGAGAAGCCAGAGCAGGTGTAAGAGGAGGACCAGATGATGATGATGAGGATGATGATGATGATGATGATGATGATGATGCAGTGGTTGCCTTGGACACTGTTACTGTAAGTGATGGCTATGGTTATGAGTTAGCATTTTGATTATCTGTTGCAGTTTTATTTTTTCTGTGGTGGTGTTGCCAACTCTGTTCTGCGCTGCTAAATTGAGGTTAGAATGTTGGAAAGCAAAATAAAAACTGCCATAAATCTTCCCGCACTTGTGCCATGCCTCATCACTCGCCGGACCTGACACACACCGGTGTGCCACATGTGGTTAGCAGCCGACAACCTTCATGCGGTGTCTTACAAACAGAACTGATTCATGGGGGTCCTGCCCCCCAGGTTCCAGCAAATTGAATGTGCCCCCCCAGTATCTGTGTAAAGTCCCATTCCACTGAGAACCGCTGTTAATGCTTCTGCCCCCCCACATACCTGACTGATGTCACCAAATGGTTCCTGCAATGACCAAATAAAAAATGTGGAAAAAATAGTAGAAAAGTGTACCTCTGAAAATGAGGTGCCTGAACATTTTAAAAACTATGAGAAGCATAAAAAATAATCTCTTCAAAAGCTAAAATAAATATGTATAATTTCTGCCAGCATTTTACATGTTGTTTTTAAGTTCCACTGGCAGCTGCGATGCCACCTGCTTTCATCCTCTTAAATGAAAATACACATTAAGTGCACAAACCTGCCAGTGATTATAGTCGCTCATCTTATTTATTATTATCATTTGCACAAAACCCACAAGCAGCATCATGCAGTTTTCAATAGTTTGCAGTGAATATAGGTGCTATAATGGACCACACACCTGTGCAGAATAAAATTGTTTTTGAAAACCATTTCTTTTGACTATATTTACAGCTGTATGATTGCATATTCTGAGGTCAACTTGCTAAATAGTAAATGCATACTTATGAGAACACCCACAAAACCATTGTATTTTGAAATGTCAACCACAGTGTTCTAGCGCTGTCAACTGAAACATAGTACAGTACATTGGCTTGTCACCTTGTCACTAGTCATCCCCTCTCAAGCTATTTGTTCTTGTTAATATTTATTGGGGGGCAGCTGAAAGAAAAAGATTTTGATCCCCTTGGAATTATCTGTATTGATGTATGAATGGCTCCCTAAGCGTGATCTGATCTTCATTTGGGTCATAATAATAAATAAAGACTTATTTAACAAACTCCCAAATACAGTATTTTCTGTTGCCATGTCATTATTAAAGAAATGGCCTGAACAAAGTCATTGATGAAGAAAGAATGTGAACCTGTAGGGTAAGGATAGGATGCTTGAAGTCAGGAACTCTGATCAGCTGTTGCGACCCTGACCAGAGCAATTGATTAAAAAGGATGGATGGATGGATGGATGGATATTCCAACCTGCTCAGGTGTGTGGCTGACCTGCTCTTTTGTTTAAAAAAAGACATACAATTTTGTTACCTGCTCTTCACTACAAAATTCCGCCGAAGTGCAAAATGAACCGATTGACACAAATTCCAGAGGAATTCAGAAGGAGATCCAACGAAGCTCAGAACACTGGGGAAGGTTCCAGTGTACTATAAAGACTTTCCCTTCCATCAGTCCACAGTCAGGTGGGTAGTTTCCAAACAGGAGAAATTTTGCACCACTATTATTTGCCCTAAAAGTAGGGGACCTGCAGAGATCAGTGCAAAGGCACGTTACAAAATTCTAAAATAAAAGACAAAGAACGCTGGGTGACAGCTGTGGATCTCCAGGTGTCTCCTGCAGTCGATAATGTCTGAGTGTTGGTGAGTGTAACATAAGAAACACACTGAGCAAGTGTGATGTTCCTGGGAGGTTACCATGGATCAAACTAAAACAAAATATTGCTGCCTCTCTCAAGTTTGGTAAAAACCACCAGGGTGTTCCACAACATTGCTGGAACACTGGTCTGGGGACTTATGGAACAAAATTTGAACTTTCTGATAAATATATGCTGTATTAAGTTTGGAGAAAACAAAGCAGTATATACCAGCACCAAAACATCATCTCAGCTGTGAAGGGTGGTGGTGGGAGCATCAGTGGTGGGGGTTTTTTTTGATGTCTCTGGGCCTGGATGACTTTCAGTGAATTCCAAGCTGTGTCAGGAAATTCTACAGCAGAATGTCAGGGAGGTTCTTTGTGATCTTTAAAGAGGTTGGATCATGCAACATGGCAAAGATCCAAAACAGAGGAGTAAGGGAGTAAGTGAAAAACAGGGTGACTCAAGCAGAAGAAATGCCATATCTCAGAATAGCCACATCAGAGTTGTGGCATCAGTTCCACTGCAATGCTGGGGTGTGATCTAATAACATAATATACACTAACTGAAACAGTTTTTACAGAAGAATGGGCCAAAGGACCCGCTACTTGCTGTACAGGTCTGGTCAGCAGCTACTGCAATCCTTTAGTTTCGCTTATTACCAATAAAGGAGGTTCTAGTCGTTACTTACTATATGGGTTCGCGTACCTTTTTCATCAATAAACTTGATTGTTTAAACCATTTGTTCAGTGAAGATATGGTGAAGGAAAATGTTGTGTATGTTGTTTTTTAAATAAGACTGTTTAATATTATGTCTTAGATGAAGATCAGATCACATTTTCATAGCCATTACAGCCATTCACGCAGAAATCCAGACAATTCCAAAGGAATCATACAATTTTTTCTTTAAAACTGTATAGCATGTGTTTATAGAAAGGACTTTTCAAAGTGAACCTGTCAGAATTAATGAATGCTGTCCTGTTGCCAAGTTCTTTCAGCAGCCGGCACCACTGCAGCCACGGGAGAATATGCAGTGTACATATTTGTAGTGTCATATCGTAATACATGTTTATATACAAACCTGCAGCAGCAGGTGGAATCTTGGGTTCAGAAGGTTCTGGGTTTCAATCCAGTTCTAGTTTCTCTGCATTGTGAACTGCCTAATTGAGCAGTAGGTGGCACAGCAGTTAGGGCAAGGGGCCCTGGGTTTCCCTGGGAGAAAAATGGTCAGATAAATGAAAAAACAAGTGATCTTTTCAGTAGTGAATCAAAAGCATAGTACAATTATTCTTAATCAAAGGACACTAAGTGCCATTTGTACAGCTGGGTCGTTTTGGTTGCATCAGTTATGGGTAAGTACCTCGATCCTGGGCACTACAACGGGGTCACGCGGGACTGGAACCCAAGACCTCCAGACTGGTTAACAGGCTGGCCAAACGGGACAGCGACTCCAGCAGCAACACGCGGTCATGAGTCGCTAACGTGCTGGATCGGTCGGGGGCGGGGGGCAGGGGGTGGGGGCAGTGGGGGCGTTTCCCGGTTTGACTTCCCTGCGATCCCAGCCGCGTGCGTCTTTGGGAGGAGAGCGAGGTCCGGAGAGTCGACGACGCAGATCGAGTACCTGTCGGAGCGGCTGTGGCACGCGGAGCCGGGAGCGCGCGGCGCGTGCGGGCAGGAGACGAGAGGAAAGGAGAGCGCAGAACGGGCAGAAGAACACAGAGGAAGGTGCAGAAGACGGTGTAGAATGCTGACGACCGCACACTGCTGCTGAAAGGAAGTGACACGACTCGAGGCGCACGCTCGCGGGACCACAGCAGGTCAGTACGGCGCTGTCCGGTGCGGTCGCGGTCGCGCGCAGCGTAGTGAACAGGCTGAAGTGGAGCGGCTCCGCACTGAGCTGCCGACGTGTTGTCGCTGCGCTGTCATGCAAACAGGGGGGTCCAGAGCTCAGAGCTGCCGCTTCGCCACCGGTGAGTCTTTGTTAGTTTAGATTTTTCATTATAAACCCCACTATTACTACCCACTCTTGTAGTCTATTGTTGTTTCTTTTTATTATTTATAATATAATGCATATTAGTTTTAGTGCATCACATACCTCGCTTTTACTGCGAACATGACTTATTTTCTCCTTTTTTAGCTTATTTTTGTTATACACTACAGCTGAGTTTTACAAGACTTCGTCCGTTTTTCTGTGACTTTAGTTATTTTTTAACTTTATAAAGAAGTGTGGCCGTCACCGTGTTCAGCCTGTCACCTGTGTTATTTCACTCATTCGACGCCACTGTCCCCCTGTGACTCCGAATGGCCTAGACCATAATACTGTTGGGTGACAGGAGTGTGTGACACCTGAGCTCTGGATTGACCCACTGCTATCAGTCAGTGAGCAGTGCGTGTGTTGTCAGTGTGCACCCTGTGTGTTCTGGAGAGCCAGTGGACTCTTGGTGACAGTCACAAATCACAAATCACTGCTGCCGATGACTCAGCACTCCACTAATGTCAGTTGTCTGTCATCTCTTTAATAAATTCTCTTCTACATCCCAGTTTTTACACACATCTTGACCTAGTGACCACACACACGCGCGCACACACACACACAGGAGCGTGAAGTGTCTAAGTGAAGTGTGGCGTGAAATTTTGACCCCTGCGTATTTTAACTGTATGAAATTACAGGTACAGTACCTCATACATCTGTTATAGAGTATGAATTTCACAGTTTTACCAAGATAACATACAACATTTTAGTGACGTTATTCTTTTTTGAAGACAGACAGCCTTTTCAATCCTGCTCCTCAACAGGTCTGTTTCAGAGGACTATAGGTACACATTTTTTATAAATTATTTTATTTTTGTTTTTTATTAATTATTTTTAGTAATCATTTTTTAATGATTATTTCCTTTATTAATGCTGCCTGATAAGGCAAATGGATTTGTCCAAAGCGGCTTCCAGTACTTGTGTACCACACTGGACCCCAGTGGAGGGGCCCCATCAGGCTGTCAATGGAGAGTCATCTGGAACAAATGGTTTCAGCTTGATGGCAGAAAGGTGGCATAAATACATCCCTCTCAAATCTATATTAAAAAAACACACTGATTTGCGTGTCTGTTTGTATCTTATCTTAGTGCTTGAATGATCAGGAGGAGAATATGGGAAGTGATCACCACTTAGAGTAGAACATCTCAAAGGAACCCAGACTTCCCGTCGGCAGACAAGGGGCCAGCGATTCTATTTTTACACAATAGTACCTTAAGCACAAAAACTTAATCCTCTTTGCGGGGTGTATCCTCACACTTGTTGTGAAGAACCGTCACTTACTGTGCAGATACAACCTTCAGCAGTTAGTTCGCCACAGTCCAGTGAGGTTACTCAGTCAAAATATGTAAAGACGGATGTGCTTTGATGGAGGGCACATGTCAAACACAACTTAGCGCTTTCCTAGGTGGATGTGTTTAAATTTTATTTTTACTTTTATTTTATTTGCACAAAAGAAGGAAACAAATAAAATTACAGAAGTACAACAGACTGTGCTAGGGCAGTCAAACAAACCAAGAGACTTGGTAGTAGGATGTCCCTTGAAAGCGAAAGGATGTGATGGAGGCAACAGTGAAAGTTACATCAGCAGTTCATAAACCATAAGCTGACAGATAGCAGTACAGTAAATGAATTAATAGGATAATAATAATAATAATAATAATAATAATAGGAAATAACAGATGTAAACATGCATCCAAGAAGTTAGGCAGGTAATAAATTGTAGCATTGTTTTTTTTTTACAGAAAAAAAGCAGAGCAGAGATAATATTCACTGTATTTTAATTATTTAGAAATTCTCACTTTGCTGATATCATTTTTGTCATTAATAATACAGGTGGTATGCTTGCAAAAGCCGCACTAAACTTTTTGGTTGTCTTAAGTTTCCTGAGTACGGATTGCTTAGATGTTGTCCTGAATCTTTTATAATGTGCAGCACATTTACAATATCAAAAAAACCTTGATAAGTGTATCATATTTTTCAGTTACAGTCATATTCTGCCAGCTCTTAAATATGTGTTCCGGAAGTTTTTAACTTTAAAACAGAATCTAAAATAATTTAACATGTAGGCCTCCGTGTTCTCTCATAAACAACTGCTCCAGGTGTAAGATTTGCTTTGTCCCAAAAACTGTTATTTGTTATGACATATTTCTTGTGGCTTTAATGTCTGGGTTCTCTTTTAAGAACATCTTATATTAAAATGATTTTGTAATTCAATCACATATTCATTAATCTCAAGCCAACACAGAACAGTCAGAGGAATTGTTTTCTTTATGAGTTGCTGAAAGGGGTCGGCAGCCAGCGATTCAAAGTCCAGTGCTGTTGCACAATTTGCACCTGATCGCTTTGGGGAGAACTTTGATCCGGTGAGGTGTGCCAGCAGTGAAGGTGGGCTGGTTATAGTTGTACCCGTCACGCCATCCTTAGCCCTTAACCACCTTGATTAAATAGTCTTCCTCACCGCTTCTTACCACCCATCATATACAGGCTATAACATTAATGTATATGTGCTACTTAATTTGTTTTTTGAGCAATATGTTTGAAGATTTAGTGGAAATTTTTCCTATTTTATTCTTATTTGTTATTTATCTGATAGTGTAGGCCTGGATGACTTAGAGCTTCATTTCCAATACCATGCAGCAGACAAAACATTTGAACCTTTCCAAAAAACAGTGCGGGTCAATTTAAACATCATGGCTGTGCAGTCGACCCCTGGTTGCATGTTATCTTGCCATGAAACAGGATAACGTGTCCCTTTATCTCTGCAGTACCATCATCTTAATATAAATTTCACAGAAATTCAAAAGTGCTGAATGCACAAGGTACAGGAGAGGTCACGTCGAGAGTTTGCACAGTTCAGTTCTTGGGAAATACATGTTTTAATTTTCTGTCTAATGTAGAGCTATTTATTACCCAGTTCAAAACAAGACTTATTTACTTTGAGAAGCACATTGAAAAATCACCATGGATGTAGTAGAAGGTCATCTAGAGGAATCTGAATTCAACAAGTGAACATGGTAACAAAAGCAAGTTTTCTCACAAAAAAACATTTGTAATGACTTATGACTTTAGTAAATACATTTTTTCTTGACAGATTTATGTAAAATGCAGTTTTACAGTTTTTGTGGCTATACGCTGTGACGTGCTAAAGTTATTCAGAGTACCTATATTTCACCGTGGTGCAACAGTGTTCTTCCTCCTGGGCTCTAAACAAAACATCTTGATGTTTCGAGCTCAAACCCTTCTTGTCTCTGCAGAGCTTTTCATTTGTTAAGACACACAGTATTAAAAACAATGTGAGAATGACTCCTTTAGGGATCTCAGTACTGTTTTGCCCTCATTTGTCATGGGTTGGTCAAGTTAGTCTGTTGTAAGTGTTTCATAGGTTTTCAGATAACCATTTTTGTTTCTAATCAATCAGTTATACAAAAATTGTGTTTGTTATGTATTTATTACTCTACATTTTACAAGTAAATTCTGCTGGGTTTTCAGAGTCCAGAAGGAACTCAACTGACAGAAGGTGACAGTTGGTCATTGACCCCAGGATAGCTATAGGTAATAGAACTGCATAAATAGACCAGATTAAATTCTGATTTGCTCAATAATTTAGTTACATTGTACAGACACCAGAGGAGTAGTTAAATTAACATTTCATTTCATTTAAGAAGGGTCTCAAAACGCTTCTGTTTTGGACCTATTTCCCTCACGTCCTGCTACATATTTCTCACCTCAGCAAGTAATAACTGGAATATGTTGCTGTGAATATGCCTGTATCAAACCAACAAGATTTGCCTCAATAATAATTCACTGTTTAGAAGAAGCTTTAGAAGAAAGCATCTTTGACATGCATAAATGCCAATATAAGTTTCTTCATAAGTGTGCAATAGTAAAAAGTTTGAGGGCAGTTTGACCCCCCGAGAATGCAAATTGTTCACATCATGTATATGTCAGCATGCTGAGCTTATTTTAAATTAGGCTGAAAAATGTTTAGAACATTTCCAGCAATACCCCACGTTTTGAGTCATGCCCCCGAATATGTGCTATAACAATAGGCCATGGCTGGACCATCCTGTCCAGATGTAAACAAGGTGGTGGTAGAAAACAGGTCAGTGGTAGTTTTTTCAGACCCTATTGTTGGGGGAGCTCACATTTGTATTTTATTCATATTTATTATTTATATTTGTTCAATTAGGTGACAGTTTTCTCCAAAATGACTTATAATGTATCCACCGTTTATGTAGCTCTGGAGTTTTTACAGGAGCAACAAGAGTGCTGTAGGAGGTGTGAAGGGTGAACCTAAAGTCCAAAGGCAGCAGCTCAAACTGCCACCCTATCTATGGCTCACATGGGTCTCACACTCAGAGCAAGCAGTCTGCTGGTGCTCCTTTCACGCAGTTCTAGCACAGGCTCAGCATTTTCACCGTCGTAAAAAGACCAGCATCAGGGGTCAGCAGTCGAATCATTTTTAAATGGGAAGGGTCATCTGATATGGGCAGGATAATACACGTGTTTTCATCTGGCAATCCACCACCCCTTCCTGTCTACTTCGAGGAACTGGGACAACCCCTTCCTATAGGATGCTGGGTTTGTGGAGTCCGCAGCGGCAAAGGCCCTGGTAGCAAACGCTCCTTCCTCATCCAAGGAGGAAGCTCCCCAGTCCTCAGAGGAACAATTAACCAATAGTGTGCTCCTATTTAAAGAAATTGGGCAAAGGTTCATGTCCTTCAATGTTGTGCAAATCCAAATTCCCAGGGAGCTGGACAATAAAGATCTCTGGGACGGGAGACACTTGCCAGAAGCGTGTTATGGAGACGATTCCAATCTGCTTTTTTTCCTCTCTCCCAAGAGTGTGTTTCTGTAAAGGATTAGTCATTAGTCATTACATCCTGTAGATCCACAGAGGAATGCGTTACGAGTTGTTACCTCTGCAGAAGTAGCATCTTCTGGCCTGTTTTGTTAAAGAAACCGTAGGTCAGAGACCAGCAATGGAGCTAAATTCTGAACACATTCTCGTGTTATCTCATTCAGAATTAAACATTAAAAATTCAAATTTTAATAATACTACAACATGGTTTTTCAGTTTCTGTGCATGCAATCTGGAGATACCAGCATTGAAAATAAATATGCAGTACCTTATTATTGGATGTGAAGATTCTCATTCAGGGGGAGTGGCTTTTTCCTTTTCCTTTTTTCACTGAGCTGGTGCTTTTTTCCTCTGCAGCTTAGCGTTAAGATACTTACAATGATTTATCCATTTATAAAGCTGGGTAATTTTTTACTGGATCAATTCAGGATAAGTAACTTGTTCAAGAGTACTGTAATAAGAAGTGGAATTTAAACTTGGGTCTTTCCAGTCCAATGGCTGTAATTGTATCCACTGCACTACCTTGTGGTCTGTTATTATTTTTTCAGAAAGGATGCACATCTCATAAACAGTTCTCTCAAGTGCAACATGTACACACAGTATAGAGGCCGGATGCTTCTGCCAGAGTTCAGCATGGTTCACTGTGAGCAGGGAAGACAAATGCCTGTAGAAAGAGCTCATGCGTTTATGGCATGCATGGCAGCTGGCTGCAGAGGCTCCACACCTCACCCCCTGGGGTGTTACACCTGAGTCGAGCTCCTACAGCCCAGACAAGTACAGGTGCCACCAGTTTAAGGAAATTTCCGAACAACTCTTTGGGCTTGGTTTTCTGTGCTTCCGTGAGACCCAAAAACGTGTTCTTGAAAGGTACTCTCTTTTGTTGATAAAATGGCAAATAAAGACCTAAACATCTCCCTCGTGGTTCCCACATTTTTCACCTGGTCTGGGCATGTCTACACATGTCACAGCATTTTGTAAAGACATATAGCTATTGTAACTGTCAGGCTTTGTTTAGATACCATTAGCTGGTTGAGAGATTGATATATTTTCTTACAGGGGCTTTATGAATTTTGCCTACGTTGTGTCACAATTTGTTTGTTCATCAGAAACTGTTCATTTTTGATGCAGAAGGTTGTATTTAGTGTTCTTCCTTTTATTGTTAATTGTGATCTTTCCCACTGGTTCTGTTCATTATGGACATTTTGACATTGTAGTGTACACCATGAGCTTATAGTTGTGTTTGAATGACTTCCCAGTGTTCCTGGGGGGGGAGGGATATTACACTGAGTTTTTCATTTTGAATGAATCAGAATTACTAATGGAGGCAGTAGGTGGAAAAGTGTTAAGTGCAGTCACCCCACAACCGAAGGACGGTTTGAATTCCCACTCTGGCTGTAGTGCCCTTGAGCAAGGTACTTTTCCTGACGTCTAAAATTGACCCTGTGGTAAAAAATGGATCAATACAGGTAACTTAGTGCACTAACTGCATGCTGCAAGTCGTTTTAGATAAAGGTGTCATCTAAATGAAGCAATAATAATAAATTACATTAAACTGTATGTTGCCCATGCTATAAATACTTGAAAAAAAACCATTGAGAATGTTATTTGATGATACCCCTTCATAGTGTGTGATGCCACATGTAAGATTCTTCAAATCGGAAATCGCAGCATGTACAGAGAGAATGAAGCAAGGTTAAATACATGTTACTGGCCTTTCCCCATATTAATGCTTTTTTGCCTGTGGTGCATTTAAGGTGCCTTCAGCACTTTCGGACACCACCCCGGGAGGGTATTTGCATCCTGTGTAATTCCCCCATATGCTTCTTGAACTTTTCAGCATGTTCCAAGGCCTCTGCAGATAGCAGAATAGTCAGAAATGCCCTATGTAGACGGAGCAGAGAGTTACACGGTGAATAAGACCAACTGCTTGTTACACGTTGTGCTTGCATTTGTGGGAATTAGTGAAAAATCATGATATTCCCATGGGAGGTATGGGGGAGGGCTGTATTGTAGATTGTTCTGATGAGCATGTGTGGTGGATTATTGCATACTGTCATGAATGTGGGTGGAATATGTCTCTCCAGTCCCTGCTTCACATCCCCCACCTCTAGCCCCTCCCTTGAATCCACCCTTTGCAGCTTCGTGTATTCAATACTTGACAGCTTTTTTCTAATCTAAAGGCATTAAATGTGATTTACAGTCCTAACGTGGTTCAAGTATCCCAATAAAAAGGTGTAGAGACCTGTAAAAAAGTGTTTGTGGAGTTGACGAACATGCGGAAGAAAATGTCCTTCAGATGGACAAAGGCAGGAGCCAATGTGATACCTGCAGTGGCAGTAATAACAGCGCCACCAACAGACAGCTGCTGCGTGTGTGCTGCTGCCAGGGCTCAGCAACGGAAGGGGACGTCCACTTGGCCAGCCTGACGTAAAACTTTGCAATGTTGCATCAACCCCTTACAGGTCACAGTAGATGATTAAAATATCAAAATATTACATCAGATCCCTCCACAACACCCACTTAAACTTTCCGTTTTTGCAAAAGAGCTCTACGGTAGGTTTGCTGCAGATAAATTTCTCTGTCTGTCATATTTATCTTTGTGTTTATCTTTAAAACATTTTGACCAGACTTTCATATACCAAAATTTATATATACATAAAAAGGGTGAGAAAAGAATGTTATATTTGTTAAATCTTAGACCCTTTTTTGCTTTGTTTAAATAGCAAATAGAAATAGCATTTCTTCATTCATGCCTGTGTCTCAGTTTTTATTTTTTTTTTGGTTTATAAGCCATTGTCTGCTCAAACTGTCTAGCAGCTTATTAATTTTAACCCAAATCAACCGCAGAATGTTACCAGGAACCAGAAAGCGCACTTATCAGCTGTCGCTCGCGAGAAGTGGAACCTACATGTCTAAAAGTCAAAATGAAGCAACAGGAAGTCATCTGGCTTGTCTGCACCTCTCGCAAAGGCCACATGACAGCGTGCTGTCTGCACTTATGCTTAGGTCTCCAAGTTCCTCCAGATTTGGTAAATTGCAGGCAAAATACAAACAGATTTAATTTGCCACTCTGAAAGGTTAGAAGTTTGTCCTCAAAACTTAAAATCACTTAAAAAGTGTCCTGACAAAAAGTGACGTGATTCCTCCTGCTGTCGTTCCCCTGGTCAAGATACAACAACATTTACCCTGGTCTTCTAAGCGGTTGAGTATACAAACCTCAGAGTTTGTACAAAGGCATCTGCTAAATAATGACGTATCAATAACAGGATAAATGCTTTGTATATGTAAACAACATATACTGTAATTCCTGTTAAATAACTGTTGCCCAGCTTTATAATGAGAAGTGAAAGTAAAAGAATTAAAAGTAAGTTTCCCTGCTGTATAAATGGGTAAATCATTGTAAGTAGTTTAGTGTACAAACCTCACATTGTATGTTGCTGTGCAGAAAAGCTAAACTAATCATATAATAATACATTATAGTAAGGATAATTAATCTAAGTCCAAGCCCTGTTTTAAGTGCAGTAGTATAAAGTATGGCAAACATACGGTTCACATACTTGATGAACCTCACTAGGTTTTATACAGTATCATTTCTTCAAATTTTATTAGATTTATGAGCATGGTCATGCTGTACTTGTCTGGCACAGGTTTTGTCCTTTAGTATTTTATCAGCTGATTTTTTTCCAAAATTTTTAAAAATGCATTTCAATCTCAGACACCTTATCTTTTACTCAATTGTTATGGTAAGGTATGCTGCTGGATTGCGGTGAAGACATAAAAAATACAACTCTGCCCTCCTACGAAGGCTTTATCAGAAAGGAAGGCAGCGTGCCGGTTTGTGGATGAGCAAACTCTGTAGCTGTTAAGTGGGCATGCAGACAGGATGTGTCTATGGCACAGTCATAGCCGGAGCGACCCGGTCATGGCAGGCGGCGCCCCACCATTTTCTGGCATTCACACCTCCACTGAGGTCACCGGGTCAAGGCTTTATTGGTTAAGGTCTGCTTGCCTTTTTTTTTTTGAGGTTACAGCGAGTCTCCTTCCCTCTCTCGCGCCGCCTGACTAAGACGTCTGGAACCAGAGGAAGTGTGTGCAGCTGATTTCTAAAATTATGTTTCTTTACATTCAAGCAGTGTTTATAAGAACAGCAGTTTTGAGCCCATCTCGCACCTTTGAAGGAGACAGTAAGAGGATATAAATATAAAGTGTCTGCTTTCTGAACAAGTGTAAATAAGTGTAACTAAAGGTAAAAAACAGAAAGCTATCAAGTCCACAATAACACAACTTTGTTTATAACCCAGTATTCACAGTGAATTAGAAAATGATCTGTTTTTGAAAGCTTTTGGAAAATGTTGACTTCCTACCTAGTTGTGTCTTGACTTTGGGTCAAAATGAGTGAATGAGAAATAAACAACTACTGGTTTTTGGTATTTTTTCACATCCGGCAAAAGCAGCATTGTCAGTACTTTAAAAAAAAAAACTACTTTTTAATAAATACAAATTTGGACCAATTAAAGCAAAAAAATCTATTTCACTCACATAAGGCTGCAACTGCTGTTCAGGGTGGTTTTTCAAGTTCTGCAACCTAAATTTTTCAAGTCACCTCCACTTGTTTTGCATTTAAAAACTGTTAAAGTACTGTTTACAGAGTCACTAAGATTTAAAATTGTCTAAAACTTTCATTTACAGTCAAAACAAAAGGTTATCCTTCTTTCATTGATTTGTTTTGTTGTTCACATTCATAACTCCTTGAATGATGATGTCCAGTTTCAGTTTCAGATGCCCTGTCCCCCACGGTAAATCTGCATGTGATTTACAATAAAGTGACATTACAGTAATATTGGTATAACTACCAAGAAATCATTTCTGTACATTGAACTCATGGTTTAACAATAAAATTGAACTCTGGTAATGTAAATGTAATTTACTATCTTGTTGGAAAATTAAAAAATGACAGAAAAAGGTATAGTACTAAAGCAGGTGTTTATTCACAACATTTGATCAGTCATAAGGACATTTACACACTGCTGTTCAAGGCAGGTGACGCACACATGAAGGTGTTCACTGTGGGTGAGCTTGGGCCACAGTCCTGCATTCCTGCAGGTGGCTATGGTTTTGGGCCATAGTTGAGATACCAAGCCGCATGGTGTCGAGTGGTTATGCTGGTCTTCCTACACAAGTTCCCATTGAAAACGTGTGCTTCCCAAACGTGCGGTCTCCTCCCTTTTCGCTCTTTAGCACTTCAAGAAAATGTGTCACAGATGCTAAAGACTCGGCGATGAGCTACTATCTCTAATTTATATCTGTTCATCACCCAAAGTTTTCTGTATCTCAGTGTTTACTGGAACAACATGAAGAAAATTTAAGTGGTTTAAAGCAGAAGAGGCTGAAAATTGCTTTCAACAGTTTGTCTTAGATCGTGTTTCCTGTCACACCATTAACTGTATGGTTAGCACTGTACTAGCTTTATTTTTCGCAGCCAGTGTGACATTTAAAAAATAAAAGACATCATCCTGACCAGAAAGACGCTATACTCCAGTGGACTGTGGACCACAGACCACAATGAGGGTGCTATGTACCAACTGGCTGTAAAATCCCTCCCAAAAACCCAACTTAACAAATTAGTAATTGCTTTAATAATATGCCTGTTAGATGTCGATTTCATTTTCAAAAATGTAACATTTTTTTTCTTGTGGACCCCGAAACTACCACAAGAGAAGTCAAAGATAGCAGAATAATGCAATTCAGAGTCATTTATAGGTTGAATACATTGTTATTTCCCCCTTTTTTACAATTTCCTTTGTTTTGGGGGAAGTAAACCAACAGTGTTAGCAGACAGTAGTTTTGACATTGTCCCCGGTAAATGTGACAAAAACAATGCACACTGCACGTGTACTTTGTTTTTCTACATTTTCTAGTTTCTTGGCACACACCTCAATCGATCACCAGAGTAAACAAAAAAAGAATCAAGAAAGAATGAAGCTGAACTCATACACTTACAGGCAATTATCATAATATCAGGCAGTTCATGCTAAAGAGTCACTGAACATTTTCAAGGGTAATAGCTTTTTCCATAATATGAGCAATCAAAATTTTGACATGATGCAAACATGAGCACTCCGTGATGTCATAAGTCAATGTACAGTACTGTGCAAAAGTCTTAGGCACCTGTGGGAAAAATACTATAAAGTCAATCAATAATCAATAAACCTTCTAAAAAGTGCAGTAGACAAAAAAAAACCTCAATCAAATCAATATTTGGTGTGACCACCCTTTGCCTTTAAAACATCATCAATTCTCTTATGCAAACTTGCATGCAGTTTAAGGTAGAGGTTGGTAGGTTCTTCCAAACATTTTGAGGAACTGGCCACAGTTCTTCTGCAGACTTTGACTGCCTCTGCATGTTCTCCCAGACTGACTTGATCATGCTGAGATCAGGGCTCTGTGGGGACCAGACCATCTGTTGCAGGATTCCTTCTTTTTGCTGAAGATAGTTGTGTATGACTGAGATTGGGTGTTTGAGGTCATTCTCAGGCTGCAGAATGAATTTGGGACCAATCAAAAACCTCCCTGATGGTAGATAAGAATCTACCTGTACTTCTCAACAGACATTGAAGTTGCAGGCCTAAGACTTTTGCACAGTACTGTATATCTGAAATTTTAGTGTAAGTATGCAGCAGTACGAAGGAAAGGACTGTGTAATGATACTACCTCCCTCGGAGATGGTCATTTTTTGGTTCTGGTTTTAGCTTATTATTACGTTGCATTATGATAGTGTTTTATTAATCATTTTAGTAATATGGTTGCATTTTATCTAATGTTCTAAGTTTGCTTATTTACTTTCCCAAGTTAGAAGCAAATTGGAAGTTGAAAATCTTACTAAATTCTAACATTCTTCTTTCATTTATGTCCTTGTGAATACTAGGCTATTTTCCCATTGGATTGATTGGTATTATTTGAATTTGCTCTTTTATAAATACTATGATATCATGTAAAATGTGTGTTCACTTTGTATTGTCTCACTGAACACTGAGATGCATTTACTTTTTTAAGCAGAAAACAGAATCCAAGGTTAAACCTGGTCCAAGTTCTTACTGAGTATTAGATTATTCCCCAAAAGGCTGAGATCTGGGTTCATCTCTGTAAGATTTCTGACAGCAAAATGTAAGAAAAACATTGTGTCTCTCAACACAGTCTACATTTAATGGCCTCCTTCTCCATGCAGGGCAACTGACCTTGACACAGAATCAATATCTTATTTATTCTGTTTAGTTGCAGTTTGAGAGACAATTGTGAAATGAAATATTATCATGATGTATAGTTTAATAATTAGGTTTTACGGTCAGCAGGCCAGTTTTTTGGTAAGACATGAGTAAAACTCTAAACACTTAACTCAAAAATTTTATGAGCTCAAAAACTAAAATTATAAGTAAACTTTTAATGTATGTTTCTTTTCTCAATAAAGAAATAAATACTTCAAGAATCTGACAGTAGAAAATAACACATTTGCAATTTCATAGTTGTTAGTAAGTACAGCCCTTCATCTCACCTAAAGCAGCATAGCTTTTATCTGAATGATGGGGTCAGTGGAAGGTGTTATTTTAAATGTAAGAAAAAATATTGAAATTAGTGCATAAGAGTCTGGTTTCATGTTAAATCAATATAACTGAAAATCCAAACGAAGTATTTTTCAAGACAGTCACTCTGAAGGTTTTAGACTAATTGGTTATTTTGAAAGTCCCATCTCAATATGTTACAATCCTATCATATCATACTGGCAACTCTTTCCATAATCACTAAATATTACTTCCAACAATAGGGAAATGTTATAGGGAACTAATAACACTCTTTGAAGTAATTTTGGCCTTTGAATGCAAAATTTGTTAAGTCACATTCATTTAAAGAAAAACATTATAAGACATGGCTTTTATGTAGCTTAAAATAAACTATTGAGGTTTTAAGCAAGTTAATGGCAGTATTCATTCTGTGTTAATAGCTTGTAATTTAATATCAAAGTTCTGAATGCCGTTCTGCTGAATAAGAATCAACCCATGAACAACCACACTGGTATTGGTAAAAATGTTAAATGTTGCATGTATTTCATAATGCTAAAAAATGGTCCAAAATGAATCAGTTGCAAACACCTTCTGGGCCTCTTCGTAAGTTATTTCCTACCGATTTCCTGGCAGAAACTCGGGAGTGTTAAGAAATGTGAATGAAAAACATTACTTTGCTTTTGCAACGATGTCCCAGCAGAGTGGATTTCACATTGTACTCCATGCGCGTTAAAGTGTGTTTTAATTTTCACTTGACAAACATGGGCAGAAAAAGAAAAGGGCGGCTTCCACTTGAGCAACTGAACTGGCCTGCCATCTTCACGGCCTCTTATGAACTCTACAACCAGTAGCTCTGAGCTAAGAAAACGGTCATGAAAATTTGACACCTATAGAATCTCAGAATCCAGAATTGTACCTTGAGGATGATTTAGGGCTTTAGCACAAGGTGAGGTAACTCACAGTCTGATTATAACTTTTATGAGGTGATCAAGGTTTGATGCAGAGGAAAAGTCAGTGTGAGCAGTGGCTCTGGAAGCCTGGAGGTGCTAATTCTTCAGCTACATTTCAGCTACTATATTTCAACTAAGGTTGAAGCTCTGAACAGATATAACACATGGGTCTTCTCCTGGTACCAGATGCATTTAAATCCTTTATATTGTGTTACCTGCTGCTGGCTCTACATCCAGAAATTGTAAAGTTTCTAGTCCCTTATCACCGTGCTACTGACTGATTTTATTGGGTCCTGAACCCATAACTTGTTGTCCATTACCACTATGGTAACTGCTGCCTGTCTTGGGACCAAAACCTATGATTCATGTCTATTACCACTTAGCTACCTACTTCTAATCTTAGCACTGCACCCCATAATGTTTCAATTTCGTTATAACTATGCTAGCTACCAATTGTCCTGGGACCAGAACCTGTGAATCGTCAAGTCCTGTGCCAATAAGTAACCTCCTGCTGACCTGTATTAAAAACGAGATCAAGTCTGGACGTGATCTTTCCAAAAATGGTCAATCTTTTATCAGGATACTGTAGATTTCATCAACTGTTTTTATTCACAGAATGTTACCAGTCAGTTTTCTCTTTGTTGCTTTACTACAGTAGGGCGCAACTGGTGCTCTGGGCATTCTGGGTATCGTTTGCCAGATCATACAGGGGACTGTTTTTGCCACTCTATTGTGGTCTCCCTGGTGTTTCTTCATATGATGTGGGGGCTGAGAGTTCAAGATCAAGTCATCAGTGTGTGAATCAGCCACCAAGGCTACTGGAGGAGCTGGGTTCCTCCTCTGGAGTCCTGGCCCCCTCAACCTTGGCCTTTGCCAACCAGACCAAAGGTTCATCCACATCTAGCCTGTTTTTTCCCTGTTGCAAAATGTTCATCCATTGGTTGGAAACTTGACTCTTTTCTCCTATTTTTAGCCTTCTGATCAGAACTTTCCTTCCAGAAGGTTCTGTAGACGATGGTTTCTCCTCCATCCCTGTTTGTAGAGGAAAATATTTGGCAGACACCTAACAACATGCCAGAATTTACAAAGGAAGCTGTTCATTTGAAAAGGTTGCCTTCAATTTAGGTAAGGGTGAAAATTGTCGTCAAAAATAGGATGTTTGTGCTGCAAATATGTATTGAAAAGTCATTAGTACGAGTTCCTTTTTATGTTTTATTTTGGTCATTGCTTTCTTTCCATTTTTAATGCTTTTAAAATGTAATTTTCCTGCTTAATCATGCTTCACTTCTCACTTCATATTTAAAAAAATGCCCATTGGTAAGTAATGGGTGAGGAAGTAATTCATCACGAGCTGATGACGTTACAAGTTGGATTAAGAAAACTTGTGTGAAAAGGTCAGAAATCAGCAGTTAATAGTTGCTGATATGTGTAGAAACATTCGCCTACGTATGTGACTGTGACATTGTGACTGTCACAAAACTGCTCATGATCCTCTTGCAACGTGTCCTCAAGCAGACTTCTGTGGAAGAGAAATAGACAATAATCAATTCACCTGCTATTCACAAAACTTCCTGTTATTCTTAATATCAGACATTCTTGACTGTTTCTGGGCAATGGCTCCCATTATGAATCTGACAAAAGCAAAGGGCCCCTCCTAGAAAAATGTTCATAGATAAATTTGGAAAGTAGTTTGTTGCCGTGAAACTTAATTACCTTCACATAGAATTGTCTCATAGGCAATAATAGCAGGGTAATACTAGTTTTATGTTTAATTTTTATTTAGATAGGCGGTGCTGTTTTCAGTGCAAGCCTACGTGTTGCAAACCCCCTGAAGCGCCTCCACAGACTCCCGATTAAGAGCATCTGCTCTATAGTGTGTAGAAGAGAAGTACAGACGGCAGCGATACTCAGTATAACCACCAGCAGTTTGTGCCGACAGATGGAGAAGCGATATACTGGTTTCAGCAACATACAGCCGATGTCCTTGGTTATAAAAAACATGTACGAGTGTCACTGTGGTTCATTCGGCCGGGTCTGTTGCAATCGCCGCATTGCTCTTCACTCCATTATCTCTGTCTCTTTACTTTGGACCGAATTCTCCACGGGCCCCCACTCTGTATTTATACTGACCTTTAAAAATAATTTCTGCCGCTTATATCTAAACAGTGTCAGCATCA
Organism: Arapaima gigas; assembly: GCA_900497675.1. Lineage (NCBI taxonomy): Eukaryota > Metazoa > Chordata > Actinopteri > Osteoglossiformes > Osteoglossidae > Arapaima > Arapaima gigas. The sequence goes on from UFQX01000081.1 coordinate 1,045,468, forward strand.
GTGGAATCTCCCAGGCCTCTCAGGGCACAGGGGTGTGGTGGGTCGCAGATAAGGTTGCTGAGTTATCGTTTAAAGACCAAATGACTGAACCAACTGGCTTCAAATTTGACTGATGACCATGTAACGCTCACCTCAAAATAAAATGTGTCTTCTGTCAGTGTTTTGCTGTTGTTTTTGTCCTCAAAGTGTATAGTACAAATAATTTTTTTTCCTAAAAATATTTTTTATTGAGTAATGGCATATATTTAAACATCACGAGTAGAGCTCTCCGAGCGGTCGGTGTGTCTTGCATCAGAGAAAGAGTTTGCCCTGTACCCCGTGGGTATGTTTACACAATAAGAACGACCATCTCTGCAGTCAACCGAGCAGGTCCTTCACTCACTGTCCAAACTGAACTTGTTTTTTTTTGTTATGTGTCTGTCTGGCAGACATGGTGGACATGCAGATTCCCGCTTGGCCCATGAGCTTCGGCCTGACCTCAACAGATCTAGCTGAGCTGGACGACAGTTCACGCTCCTTCGACATGAAGCCCTTTGCAACCCTTGACTACACCAGCATCACCGACTTCGGCTACGAGACAAGCCCAATCCAGAGTGAGGACAACACACATGCTGACTGCATGTACTACTACAAAGCCCAACAGAACCAAAGTATGCAACCTTATCACCAAAGCTGGCATTCTTTGGCCCAACCTCCATCAGCTTTATCACTATTAGATGGCAGTACTGAAAACCTCAAATGCCTAGATAGATGGAGGAAAATTTCACACAACAAAATTAATAGTCACTCAATATATGGACACAGAATAAGAACAAGGATATATAGGCATGGTATTTGTAAATTTTAAATTTATCGCACTTTAATTGACATGTCAAAATACCGCTATGTACATCTCAATATGAGAAGGTTACTATACATCTTTAAATGTGGAAGTTGTTAAGTGTCTGGTGGACGGCATGTTAAGTACCTACACAAACTGTTCACCCCCTTGGACTACTTCATGTTTTATTTTTTACCACACTGAATCATAAAAGGGTAGAATTAAGCTTTTTTGTCACTGATTAACAGAAAAAAACTCTTTAATGTAACTGAGAAAACACAGTTCTGCTAAAAAATTTGAATTAATTGCAAATGTAAACTTAAAAGCAAAGGAATATTGTTGATAGGTGTTGTAAATGATAAATATGGACATGTGTTTATGAAAGTGTGAATAAGTTACAGTTATGTGGGCTCTTACATGTTGCAGTTATTATCTGCTCTATCTTTCATTTAACCAGCAGCAAGAGTTAAAACTGGGCTCCATCACACTGCTATGGTGCTGGATCTCTCAGCCCAGATGACATCTACTAGACTGTCCTCTCATGTCCAGCATCCCTTCTAGGTGCAGTTAAACTGGAGCCCGTGTCCCCACCGCAGTTCAGTGAGGGCATCTTCTCCAAGATGCATGAGGACCCATCTTCTGCCACACTCAACATTGAGTGTCGAGTGTGTGGGGACAAGGCCTCCGGCTTCCATTACGGGGTCCATGCCTGTGAGGGCTGCAAGGTAGGAGGACCTAAGCACTGTCTGTCAGACTGAACCAGCCAATAATGTGGTCAGGGGACATGCGGGGATATGTCCTTACCTAGTACAACTAGTTATTTACCTGTATTCATTTAGCATTATTTACATTATTGTTTAGTATTTACAGTGTTAGATACACTGTACTAGACACCCTATAGTCATTCACCCATATATACAGCAGAACAATATAACACACACACTGAGCCAGATTAAAACCAGCAGCCCAGGATCTGTGAGACCCAGCGCAACCTGCTGTTCCACCGTGCCACCATCTTCACCATGTTCAGTCCTGTGCAGCTTTAGTTCCTACCTGAACATAACATTCATTTTGTTTACTGACAGGTTATACATGGTTACAACAATTCTTGTTTTGGCCCTCAGCCTCTGTAGTTGACTTTGAATGAACAATGCCAGCTATCACAGAAATTCACCTTTTCAACCCGCATTATGACTTGATGTGCGTTTTTCACAAATACCACAATCCCCAGCACCCAGCAGCCCTAACGCAAGGGGACCCCCCTCTCATGTCTGGTTTGGCTGAGCAGATCAACACAAAAAGCAAATGAGGTTTGGGTATATCTGGCCAAGATCTTGATTTCCACACACAAACAAGCAGACTGTCACATAAAACCACAGACACCTTTTTTGAGTTTCCATTCTTCTGCAGAAAAATTACATTTGTTCATAACATATTCTGCACAGCATACTGCCCCTTTGAACTAATATAGCCCAAGGTGTGGGCAGCTAAGTTTCGGCATCAAGCATGTTTCCATCACAAGCAGAAATACCAAGGTGAGAAAGGTGATCATCTGCAGGTGTGCGAGTTCCACTCAAGACATGCATATTGAAGTATTTTAGTGACACATAGCTAGCTGTCATTGCACCGATATTTGTCCTTCCCACTTCATGGAGTTTCTGTGGTTGGCACCTAACACTCATTGTTCTTAAAGCATGTTTTTTTAAGCTAATAAGGATAAACAGGGGGTCAGCCAAACAGGTTAATACCTTAATTGTTTTTCAACAGAAAAAAGCTACACTTGCTTTGGTACAGTCGCTCCAGCTTCCTTGCTAAAAATAAAGTGCATTTTTTCAGTGCATTAAAATAGCCAGGGGGACAAAAAAACACCACACATTTTGAGATCAACAGGATCTGTCGTGTTTGTGCCATGTGGAAAACACTGATCAGGAGGACCCCGTAGAGGGGTGCACCACCATCTAACTGCTGTGCTGTTTGTCCCTCCAGGGCTTCTTCCGAAGGACCATTCGACTAAAGCTGGTGTACGACCGCTGCGATCTGCACTGCCGTATCCACAAGAAGAGCCGCAACAAGTGCCAGTACTGCCGCTTCCAGAAGTGCCTCATGGTGGGAATGTCCCACAATGGTGAGGAACCTCTTAACCATTTTGGCCCTTATCAAACCTAAACTCCCAATGTGTTCTGGCACTGCCCGGTCTGTTGTGATGATTTTCCCCAGTTCACCATTTTAACATTTTTTTGCACTTCTTTTCTCCATTTCCTTCATGTGGTTGTGTGCGCCTCACATATCAGAAGCGCAGCACACTACTCTGAAGCTGGTGTGCAAATGAGCCACCACACACCGCAACACGAATCATTGTCAAAACGTTTTCTGGAGACGTCACTTGGCCAGGCAGGTCTCTTTAACCATGCCAAGGTCACCAGGGTTTATAGCCGCCATTATCATGTTATCAGGTTTCCTCTGTCGATTTGTTTTTTTTTTTTTTTGTTCTGGCACTCTGCTGTGCACGCATGGTTTGTGAAATGCAGCCAATACACTCTAGATCTGTGTGTGTGTGTGTTCAATCAATGATTCATTAAGGCAGCAGTCTTGCTACTGCTGAAGTGCTGTGTCAGAGCTTCTGGCACAGTGCCCAGCTATATGGGGCCGAGTCAATGAGTTTGCTCAAGGTGTGATGGAGACAGGTACTTGTTTGAATAACCCTTTCATAATCATGCATGCTGAATTGCACGGCACAGGTGCCATTGCTTGAAGCAGGCCTGTACTCAGCAGTACGTAGGACCGGAACATCTACATTTTGCTCTTTGGAGAACCGACATGTTTCCTTGTTAAGCGGCTGTGCCAGCAAAACGCTGCTGTAGTACCTGGATGTTATTCATAATCGCCGTAAAGTTACTAAGTTATGCTTGCAAGTCAGCTCGCACACTGCCTTCTTACCCTTCAATCGAAATATGTGTCCCTTTCATTAAAGAAGTATATATTGTGAACATCAGCAATCTGCTATCTTTTATTCACTGCTGAAATTCAACTTTAATCATTTGCAGATACCGGCCAATTACTCCAATGATTCGCCAATAAAGGAAGTCCCAGTATTTATTTTTTGCTGCTGTCAAACGTATCTGTCGAGAGGATTTTCCATCTTCAGCTAATTCCTTTACTTACAGCTTTTTTGCACACAGGGAATCCGGGTTTCTTCTAGGAGTTGGAAGAAGGGTCTTTTTTTTTTGACGGCCAATGGATTTTTAGAGCCTAACAACAGACATCTTTTGCCAGGTGTTTAAGGGATACAGAATATCATTACACAGCTGTGGGATTTTATCAGCACAGAGTGCTTCCAAGGCCGAGGACAAGGCAGCCCAGTTCATGTCAAACTCCAGCTTCATCACAAGATCTGTCCTGGTGTCCAATCTCGGCCCCCATCCTCACACCTGAACCCAAAACCGAGTGCAGTATCAAAGCACAGCAGCATCCATTCACCAGTCACTCTTTCATCTTGTTTAATTCCTGCCTGTATTCTGAATAGTCATGTTACCTGGCAGTCCTGCCCATGTGTGTAATTTTGCAAAGTCACGTTTGGGTCACAAAGCTTTGATGACAGTGTGGGCGATTGTTGACCTGTGGTGGGAAAAATACAACTAAAATGGTTAAATAAGACAAAACACATTGGAATAAAATTGTCTGTCTCAAGGTTTTTCAATTGTTTTGTCTAATTTTATAATTGCCACTCATGCAATATTACCTCTTCATAGTCTACATAGTCACCAAGTATGTATAATGCTTCGGGCAATAAACACACTCAGGTGTCATGGTGGAAATGTTTGATATGTATATCGTATTTACACTGTTGCTCTTTTTAAATTCTGTACTTGTTCAAATGCCTTACAATTCAACAAACCCACAAAGGAAAGTTTGGTATGACCATGCCATACAATCACATCAAATGGGCCCAGATAACATGCCTACCACACCACCAATGAGGGATTGACACTGGAGTGTGACATGAGTGACTTAAGCTACCATTGTGGGTGGAAGAGATCATTAGGTATGATAACTGAGGCACCATATGAGTATACAATCCAGCATGGGCATCCCCTGTGGCTCAGGTCCTGTAACCTATGAGTCCAAACATGAATTATGTCTCTCAGCTGAGACCAGAGACCACTGAATGTTTAAGACAATGGCTCTAGGCATTATACCACCTGATCTCCCTATATTTGGGTAAAAGCATAATCAAAGTAGAAACAAAATACATACCAGTGTGATAAAATTTACAGCAAGTTCATAGTTAAGTAACACAACTTTCATTGTTCCATATTGATTGATTGATTGATTGACTGGGTGCAGGTTAGGGGCTGTACCAGTGAGCAGCCCTTGCAGTGTTTGACCCCCTGTGGCTTTGTGGCTGCAGCAGGTGTCCAGTGTTCTTCACAGTGCAAAACCCAACTTCTGGCTGACAGGGGTATTTGTTGAAGGCAATCGCACTTTCTGGCCTCGACAGTTTCAGTGCTTCCTGCCACACACAGCCGGATACCACGGGGCGGGGGAAGGGCGGCGGTGTTTCAAACGTATTGAAAAATGCAGTTTGTTTGCAAGACGGCATTCCGTGATGAGTCCCCAGTGTTAGGCTCACCGCATGCGGGCAAACAGATTACCCTGCTTCCCACACGTGCAGGAAGCAACATTCACAGCACGATGGAGATGCTGTGTTCGAGAATTTGTTTAATGTTGTCCTCTTCTTTTTTTTTTCCCAGCCATTCGCTTTGGCCGGATGCCGCAGGCAGAGAAGGAGAAGCTGTTGGCGGAGTTCTCCAACGACATGGACCACATGCACCCTGAGTCGGCTGACCTGCGGGCCCTGGCCAAGCATTTGTACGAATCCTATCTCAAGTATTTCCCCCTGACCAAAGCCAAGGCCAGAGCGATTCTCTCCGGGAAGAACGGCGGCAGTGCAGTGAGTCTGCAGCACACACACTCTTACACGATAAAACAAAACCCAAAAAGTGTCCATTTCCATCTGGCACATCAGCACTAATATTGTCCAGAGAAGCCCTGTCAATTTGGGACACGTTTGTTGAACATGATGTCTCCAGCTGGTTTTTCACTGGCATTTGCTAAATCAAAATGTGCTTTAATCCTTTCTTAGAAATATCTGCTATAATTTCTCTGCTAGGAAAATGTTTATTACATCAAAATAACCAGAATTACTTCAGAGAAGAGTGACAAAGCATTTCTTTCCTTTCATCTAACTGAGAGATTTCTGTCTGCAGTCATGTGGTAAAGACTTAATATTTCACATTCTATTATACACAGGTAATTCACAGTTAAAATGGTGGGATATTCTAGAGGGTCTTACAGAGTGGACACTACAACTCCTGACACATTTAATTCCCCACCTTAGTGTAAACATTCTTTTAAGACACCTCAAAATAAAGAGGTTTTTGAAATTACCTGCAAAAATTGAACGTGACCAGATCTAAAGACCCAAGACCAAATGGTAAAATATGTCTGCCTATCATCTTGCAGCTAGAGAGCAAGAAGGGAAGAGAAGTGACACAACCTCTGAACGGAGATAATAAAGATCACATTTAGTCCATTTTTTGGCAGTATCTTCTATGACACACACACACACTTTATCCTTCAGTGCACAGTTGTGCTGAGAGCTAAATCCCCTTGATGAAAATGTCCAGAACACATGAAGCCCATCCCCACAGCTCACTCAACAAGCAATGGGCTCTCCTGCCTTTTTTAACAAGATTCTTATGTTTGAAACATCAACTCAGTCAATGAAAAATACATCTCTGTATGCTGTTCTGGCTGGTGATATGGCCAAGGCAGTTGGACATCCCTTATTCCTACTTGTTTTGACTAGTCGAGTGCGAGATATGGGGCAAGTGACACTGCACAGCTGTTTGTTCAAAAGGATTTTTAGAACACAACAATGTTTATGACAAAAAAAGGTAGGGCTGTGCTTAATTCTCACCAAACCACCCCCCTCCTGAAAACTTATGGATAATTCATGCAGTTATTGTGTCAGGACTCTTTTTGGCAGCATACATCCAAACTCTTGGCATTGCTCTGTCAGAGCTGCATGTTTTTATGATACTCAGCTAAGATGGGAATTATGTGTCTTTCTTTCAGGTTCAAAATGTTTCCAAGATAAATTAGTTTCTCACAGTTATGCCTTAATTTGTTTATTATGTAGCTTACATTTTGCTTAACAGGGACAGTATCCCCACAGAGGGAGGATAGAAGCAAAGGGGCCTATAGGAGGTGATCAAAAGGAGAAAAATGCCACCTTGGGGTTTTTGGAGAAGCGAGGTCTTGTTTTCGCTTCCCTGAGTGGAACAAATAAATACAAATGAATGAATTGTTCAAGAAAAGAAGTGAAACTTTATCACTTTTTGCTTTCCTCGCAGGCCCTCTCAGACGCCCGCTCTTGTTTTGACCAGTGACTTGGTCTGTTGACTCTGTGCTATCGGCAGGATAGCGACACCCTGTTTGTCTTTCCCCAGCCCTTTGTCATCCATGATATGAAGTCCTTGACGGAGGGGGAGCAGTTTGTGAACTGCAGGCAGATGCCTGTGATGGAGCAGAGAGCCGAGTTTGGCCACATCCAGGAGTCGGCAGATGAAGTAGAGCTGCGCTTCTTCCACAGGTGTCAGTACCGCTCAGCAGAGGCTGTCCGTGAAGTCACCGAGTTTGCCAAGAGCATCCCTGGCTTTGTGAACCTCGATCTCAATGACCAGGTGACTCTGCTCAAGTACGGTGTCATCGAGGTGCTCATAATAATGATGGCACCACTCATGAACAAGGACGGCACGCTCATCTCCTACGGTCAGATCTTCATGACCCGGGAGTTCCTCAAGAGCCTCCGTAAGCCCTTCAGTGAGATGATGGAGCCCAAATTCGAGTTCTCCGTCAAATTCAACATGCTGGAGCTAGATGACAGCGACATGGCACTTTTCCTCGCTGTCATCATCCTCAGCGGAGGTGGGCACACTTCACCAAGTTGACGTGTTCTAATATGTTTTTTTTTCTTACCATAGTAACGTTTCAGTGTGATGGCACAGCAGGTATCACTAGTGCTTTACAGCTCCTGGGGTGTGAGTACAGATTTTCTCCCTGTGCTTAAATGGGTTTCCTCTAGGAGTTCTGGTTTCTTGTCACAGTCCCAAGACACATGTTTCAAATGAATTTTCACTACCGCCTTGTATATTTGTGTGTGTGTGTGTGTGTGTGTGTGTGTGTATAACTGTGATTGCCCTCTGATACCCTGGTGTCCTGTCCATGGGGTACCCTGCCACACACCCTGCTTCTGAAACAGGGTCTGGAGTACCACCACCACGATTTGGACAAGTAGTTACTGATAATGAATAAATGGATGGGTAATAAAGCTCATCTGCAGGCTGTGTTAAGCAATAGCTTTGTTTTTTTTCCTAACCAGCTTGTTTTCTTAGCTGGATGGTTTTTACTGCAGTTCAAGTTTAGTCAATTCCCCATCAGCAAGGCCCCCTGGGTAATTGGACTTACTTGGGTCAAGTCCAGGTGTTGGAGCACTGGACTACCTACCTACCTACTGGGATGAGATTGGTCACATGACAACAAACACTAATCCACATGATCTATTTGCAGAGTCCCCATGATTCATAGGGGCCTGGAGTAGTTTCAGTGCCTGAAGTTTGGATTACATGTCCACCCCATACATGAATGTAGCTGCTAACCATGCTGCTCACTTAGCAAATGTCAAATGCTACTCGTGATTTATGAACCCCAAAGAAAGACATATATTATTAAAGTAATTTCCATAGCCATTCCGGTTAGGCCAGGTATGCAATGTGTCAGCAAGTTGTGTGTCATACACTGTCTACACGCCTTTGTCATATCAGCTGGAATTGGAGCACCGTCCATAGGAGGCAATAGTAGCAGATAGCTTTCTTCCCGGACACGTTTACCTTATCAGGGTATCATGTTTCGCTGGACACAGTGTCTTTCTGTGCGCTGCTCTTGGCACCAGGGCAGCACTTGATCTCAAACTCCTTTCCCACAAACTTTGATAGCTTATTGAATGACCATTGATCACTTGTTGTTATGGCTCATTGTTTTGTGCTCCCTTATTAGTGGCACTTTCACAACACAAGTGTTATCTGGGGCTTTTATTGGTGATCAGTTTCTCTCCTGTGAAGCCTTTTGTCCTTGAACCCAAGCCTGGCCGATTATTTAGAGCAGATTAACAAATCATTAACTGCTAAATGCTCAATACACAATTTTTCCTGTGTTCAGTTTTGATTTTTTTTAACATGCAAAACTAATTGGACATTTTGAGCAGGACATTGTTTATTAACTGAAAATCATCAATGTTACCTGAGACCAACTTCAGCATCATCTACAAACTGGCATCCTGTTTAGTTTTGTGTATTTTTCAAATTGTTTGTAGCACTTTTAAGTATACAGTGCTATTATATTGCAATTTACATGAATTTTGAATCTCTGCCCTGAAAAATACCAAAGAGGGAGGGTTAGTGATTAATGTAATTAGTTAATTAATTATTGGGCCCATCATGAATGATCCTGCAGGGATTAATAAAGTACCTTCCCAATCCTAATATAACAGAATCCAAGGAATAAACAGTGCCAGAAAGTCAGAGGTTATTTAATGTTTACTCAAAGTCTGCTTTTGGTCAATCTGTCAGTGCGCTTATAATTTATATATAAATGTATGCATGTTTTCAGTCAATATTTCAATTAGTTTATATCTTTATTTTATCTAATGAACGTGATCAATTTGAAGTAGTTTTATTCTGTGGCAGATTTTTTTCCGTATTTTCTGTTTGCATATTCTGTCTATCAAAGGTATGATTACTATTACTACTACTGATGATGATGATGATTATTATTATTATTATTATTATTATTATTATGCTATGACAGTGCCCTATGACTTTGCGATCAACTCTGGATCACCGGTTAAAGCAGTTAATGATAATAGATTGATTGAAATTTTTTTTCTGTAAATCTGGTTTGACAGAACTATAATTGTTTTCAAAGCTCTAAACCAGGTCCAATAGCAGTTTTCATGCTTCCTTTATTACTGTTTTTGTTCATCTTTGTTTAATTGACACCTTTGTTCAAAGTGATGTACAAGTACAGGTTTCTATATTCCAGGCAGTGTATTTCAGAGCTGGGATGTGACTGCTTAACTGCTTTGCTTGTATCTTGCACCCCTTAACAACCCCAGATAGTGGTTGGCTGTAAACTCACTTGTCCTCCCTGCAGACCGGCCAGGTCTACTGAACGTGAAACCCATCGAGGACCTCCAGGAGACAGTGTTGCAGACCCTGGAACTACAGCTGAAGATGAACCACCCTGACTCCCTGCAACTTTTTGCCAAGCTGCTGCAGAAGATGACGGACCTCCGGCAGCTGGTCAGCGACCACGTGCACCTCATGCAGCTACTGAAGAAGACTGAGGTGGACATGTGTCTGCATCCCCTCCTGCAGGAGATCATGAAGGACCTGTACTAGGCTGGACCAAGGCCCCCTGCCATACCTTCCACTTGGGTCCCACAGGGAACAGCAGTCTTACCCCCATCTGATGACTGCAGCAAGTTGCGTGTTAGTTTCCGTTGTCTAGCAGACAGCGAATTAGTCACTTGTTTCGACAGCTGCAACACCAAGTTCTCTGCCGCCTGTCTGGTTTCAGCCCTCGAATTGCTCTGCTTTTGCATTTTTGCTGGAAATGGATACCAAGCTGTTTGCCACGCTGGCAGGAAAAGGGCAATGTGCTTCTGCTTGAGCTTTGCTGTAAAGACATCCAAGGAAGGGCTCTTTTAAGTAAAACTATATTTAAAAAGAAAAAAATTGTCTTAATTCAGCACTACGGCAAAGAACTTAACTGTGAATGTTGAACATCATGTGAATTTTTTTTTCTGTTTTCTTGCATTGGTAATATGCTTAATTATCTCATTATTACATGGTGAGTGGAAGAGACTTGTTGAAAGTGTTTGAAGCACAGCATGTGTCACAGGCTGGTAGAGGAAGAAAATACATGATTTATAAACAGTAGTGATCCACACCGATAACTCTGGAAAAAAGAAAATGTGAATATTTTATTTTTAAATGCTTAAAATGCTCTATTGCTACAAGAAAAAGTAAAGCACAAGAAATAGGTTCGTCTTACTGTTTTCTCTTTTTATCTTTTCTCTGATTAGTATGATAAAAAAGTCATATTTTAAATCAGAAACCTCCAAGTCCCCTTGTTTTTCTTTAAAAGAAGTTACTTTTCTCTGAATCCAAATGGTCTCATAACTGCATCTTGTTTTTTAAACTATGGAACATCTATGTAGATTATTTTTAAGTTATGAACGTTTTGCTTACTTCATCAGATTTATGGAGGGTTAGATATACAGAGAAAAGACCTCCTTTTAATTTTTCAGTGGCATGTTTTTACCTTTTAGAAAGTGTTTATATACCACAAAGCCAAGCACAGAATTATGCCAAAGTTGTTCTTGAACAGTTAAGTTGCTTGAATTTTTTACAATTCAAAGTATGTCCTTGAATGTAAATAAATATTTTATAAGCATTTCTGTGTTTCAGTCTCTTCAATTACCAAGACCACATGGTCCACATATTCCATCATATAGTTGGGCCTGGATTGTGTTAAGCATCAAAAAGCAGATACTGTTTTTACTTCAACAGTTAAAGTAAAAGGTGGACAATTTTGTGACTTCATCAGAAGGCTTAAGCCCAGAACTGGTCGTAATGTACAGTAGTGGTTAGAATTCTTTTAAAGGCCATGGGTTCAAATCTCTGCTTTAGTGCCCTTGTTCAAAGTACTTACCCCTAACTGATACTGTCAAAATTGCCAAGCTATATAAATGATTGAGTGGCACAGTGGTGCAGCAGGCAGCACTGGTGCCTCACAGTTCCTGGGCTGTGGGTTCAGTCTGTGTGGAGTTTGCATATTTTCCCTGTGTTCGTGAGGGTTTCCTTAACCTTCTCTTGTTTCCTCCCACAGTCCACTTGGAAATTAAGTTGACCCTAGTGTGTTTGTGTGTGTGTGTGTTTACCTTGTCATGGACTGTTTCTGGGGTAATCTGGATCACCAAAACCATTTACTAGACAAGCAGTTATTCATAATATATGGATAAACGCATAAATTATTTGAAATCGCTTAATATACAAATGTTGTAAGTGGGCTTTGAATAAAGGTGTCAGGTAAATACCAGTTATTAAAAAATAAAGTGTGCTATAAAAATACTCACAGCCTCACTGTGTTTTACTACCGCAGAATAACATTTGTCAGTATTAATCTTGGTGTTATTGTCAGTGAAGTCAATAATAACAACAGGATTGATCATCCCAAGCTGGCTATGCATTGTCACATTGTATAATAAGTGCACTTATTTTGTGTTAAGCTTTAAAGTTATAATTCCTAAATACTGTAAATCCCACATACTTAATCCATCTGAAGCACGGAAACGTTTACACCCACACCCTCACGTTGCAAAGTGCTGCATTCAGCTGTCAACGAAACAGGCCATGCTTGCTCGCTCCCTACCCAGCCTCCACACTGGAAGGTTTCCTCTGACCCGACAACATGCCAAGCTATTTTACTGACATTACATCACTCCTTCATTGCGTGGCTTCCAAACACACCCTGTAGCGATTGCAAAATCTGAACTCTGCTGAACTGCTTGGCACATGAAAATCTCTTTCCCTAAGTTTATTTTCCAGCTGTGAAGGAGGAGTGTGTTGTATCCTGGAGCCACTTCTCCGAAGTGGACACCTCCTCAAAAAGTGGACAATGTCCACTCCTGGGTGTGGACTGGTCACCTGGTGTTTGATAGTTGTGCGACCTCCAGCAAGTTTCCACAACAGTTACTTGTTGTTGTTTGTTGCTGAACAATGAAGCATGTTCTACTTGAGGAGGCCCTCCTCACTAACCAACCCACCATCCATCTAGTAAACCAACCAATTGTCCAGTCAGCCAACAAGTCTAACATCCCACCACCTAATCAGTCCAGCCCACCAACAGTCAAACATTCATCCATCCAACCAGGCAGACATCCCCCAAACCATCTAATTATCAAACCAGTCCACCAGCCAACCAACTAAACCAGTTTGTTCCCTTTCAGTACTACAGTGCCTTTTTAACAGTTAGATGAGGGACCCTTTAACCACAACCCCTGACACACAAACATTACATGGTTATTTATGATCCACCATTAATGCACCATTTGGAGAAAATGCTTATACAGGAAGAAGAAATGGAAATCACACAGTGGCGGTTTGTGTTTGTTTATTACCGCATTTTGATGCTCAAACGCTCCATTACTTTCTCGTCACTCTTTGCTGGCAGCTGAATTTTAAATAATTGCATGCCACCCTCACTATTTGCCAAGGGAATTTAACATTGTGTTCATTTGCCCTGTGTACTTTCCACCCAACACCAACACCAAGGACAATCTCAACAAACTGTGGTGCCATCAGTCTGTAAACAAATATACATCCGGATGGTCTTTTTATTGTTGTTGGTCATTTCAACCAGGCAAATTTAAAGACTCTCCTTCTCAAGTTCATTGTCCTACTAGAGAAGTGAGCACTCTGGATAGAAGTGCTGAAGTGATCATGAGAGTCTGTTTGAATCACACAGACTGGAACATTTTCAAATCAGCTGCCACTTATGGAAATCGCTTGGACTTGAAGGAATACACATCATTTGTAATACCACCTGTGCAAATGATGTGACCACTAAGTCTGTCACCATCCAACAAAACCAGAAGACTTGGATTAACTCCAAGGTTCATGCACTACTGAAAGCCCACAATGCTGCATTCGGCGCTGAGAGCAGCCAGAGCCAATGTTACCAAAGTCAGGAAAGCCCAGGCAGCCTATGCCCAGAAGATCCAGAGGTACTTTGTGGTCAATGGCCCATGGTGGTTGTGACAGGGCATACAGACACTTGCTGACTACAAGGGAAAGAACAGCAGTGTGCATGATAGGAATGTGCCCCCGCCAAACAAGCTGAATGACTTCTACACTCGGTTTGAGCCCCTCACCATTACACCAGCCATGAAGGTAGCACCTCCTCCCAGCATCCGTCTCTAGCTGAAGTGAGGAGGACTTTGGCAACGTATTGAAAGCTACAGGATCAGACGGTGTCCCCAGTCATGTGTTAAAGAAGTGCACCAGTGAACTGATGGGGGTCTTCTGTGATATGTTTAACACATTCCTAACTCAGGCTGTTGTCCCCACATGCTTCAAATACAAAATCTTCACCCCAGTCCCCAAGAAATCACCTATGTCCTGTTTCAAAGACAGCTGTCCCATTGCAATCACCCTGGTCCTCATGAAGTGCTTCAAGAGACTTGTAATGTCCCACATTGAGGCCTGCATCCTACTTTCCAAATTAGATCCACACTAGTATGCCTAGCACCCCAACAATTCCAATGAGGACACCATCACCACTGTGGTACATCTGGCCCTGACCCACTACAGGGTAAAGACTGTTATGTTACAAAATTGTTTTCCTGACTTCAGATCAGCATTCAGTACCATCATCCCTCAACAACTACTCAATAAACTGTCCTCACTGGGTTTGAACATCCCCTTTTGCAACTGGATCCTAGAGTTCCTGACCAACAGGCTGCAGGCTGTTAGGATCCTCAGCAACACCTCCCTCACCATCATCCTGAACAGTTAATCTCCGCAAGACTATGTGTTCGGCTTACCTCTATTTAACCTACTAACCCTTGACCATGTTATCAAATATAGCGGCACTCACATCATCAAGTTTGGTGATGACATCACAGTTGTGGGCCTCATCTCCAACAGCACTGAGTCAGCCTACAGAAGGGAAGTGAAATGGTTTGTAGCCTGGTGCCAGGAGAACAATCTGTTTCTCAATTTCAGCAAGACTAAGGAGACCAAGGAGTATCACCAAGGACCTCTCTTGAACCCACAACACAACCTATCTGGTGAAAAGGGCACAACCTTTTCTCTGCTTCCTGAGGAGACTGAACAGAGCTGGACTTCTACCTCTCATCGTCACCAGCTTCTACAGATGTCCCATAGAGAACATCCGGACCTCCTGTATCTCGGTCTGGTAAGGGAACTTCACTGCCTCTGACCAGGGAACTCTGCAACAGGTAATGAAAACTGATCAGTCCATCACCAGGACCTCAGTGTCCTCCATCCAGTCAATTTACAACAAGCAGTGTGTCAAAAGATCTCGGAACATTACCACAGATCCCTCTCACCCTTTCCACCATCTGTTCTCACCGTTGCCATCTAGAAGGCAGTATCACATCCTGAGACCTAAAACCACCAGGAACAGCTTCCTACCACAGGCTGTCAGGCTGCTGGTCTCTGTCATCTCAGAGCCCATCACCACCAACACTGGCATTAACTATTGCCATCCACCACTTGAGTGTAACACTGTCCATTTTTGGATTTTTAAGTCTATTTATTTATTTTTTATCTATACTACTCCACTACCTCAAATATACAGATTTTTGCCTCTGATATATCCATATTGTATTATCCTTTTATTCCCATTTTTAACATTTTTTGTACATTCTCCTAACTTTTTTCCCCCTGTTCTGTGCACTATGGACCCAAAGACCTTCATTTTATGTATACCTGTTGTATCAGGGTGTTCAACAATAAGCGGTTCTTGATTCTTGATTATTTCAGGCTTTTATGGTTATTTTTCAAGGAAATCTTGACATTTTTGTAAAAAGAACTATCTTGGCAGAGACTCCTATACGTGAATATGACAAAAGGTCTGAGTATGCTCCAAAAAATGAGGCTCATTTTTTGTTTAATTTCTGTATTTCACTGACACTCGGAAATAATAAGATGGAAACATGGAAAACCTTTCTGTTTTCATTATGCAGTGCATGTAATCAAACAAATAGAAGAAAAACACAAGAAACCCAATTAAGATTATTTGTATCAGTTCAATCTTGGGATTTCTTTATTTACACATTTGGCAATGACTATCATGTGAAGGAAGACAAATAGGTTTCTGTATATTTTGCAATTTCAGCTTTTTTGTTTTTTCTGTATTTCCTTGGCACTCACAAATAATACTGCAGAAAGTTATATTTTTATCATTACATCAAGCTAAATATACATGTATCAATTTATCTAGGAATTTTAGCTCAAGCAACTTACAGTACGAGATTTGTATACTAAACTGTTTAAACTGATTTGACCACTTTTTACAGGATTATTTCCATGTCAATTCAAAGGATATAGTCATTCAAAAAGAACTGAACATGTAACTGAGTATCATATGGAAATGTTTTTGAAACCAGTTTGCAAAGTAACACAGCTTTTTCTGACTCTTACAAGTGCTCAATATATTACATGTTCATGTGACACTTGTAGTTTTCAAGGCTTTACTTTTTTATGTCTTTACGGTGATTCAGTTTTTCTTTGCAGCGCACTAGATTCAAACTTTGTGCTACGCAAATAGTTGTTATCAACACTATTATTGAAACTAGGCTGTTAATATAAATGTAAAAAAACAAGTTTTGACCTACACTTTGTAAATATTTAAGGATGCACTTTAACTCCATTTATGTTCGGAAACCAATGAACTTTGATGACTGTGGCTCTTGTGCCACTGCAAAGTTGTAACCTGGTTGGAATCAGCTGCCATTGCACTCAAACACATACGCACATGAGTGAAACTGCATCCCTTCTGCTGTAATGGTTCTCAAAAACAGGAAAGGTCAGCTGTGAATCAGATGATCTGAATCCCTCTGGTTGATCGCAGTCACTTTATGTCCAGGACACAGCTGAGGTACATGGCACATGGTGTTTCTGGTTTTATTTCTGGTTTTCTTGATAGTTTGAAACTCACAAGCGCAGGCTCCTTGTTGGACAGTTGTGGACCCCTTGTATTCCTATTTTAGACCCCATATAGATCCCTTGTAGTCCACTTGTAGGGTCCTTGCAGGCTCCTTACAGACCTCTTGTAAAACAGCCCTAGTAGAAACTTTGCAGGCCTCTTGTACAACTTGTGGGCCTGTGTTTATTGTTAGCATCTGAGGGCTTTATTTTGAATAAAATTTTGAAATTGTTTGTATTATTTGCAGCTTGCATTGACAGTAATAGACCATTTAACATAAACATCGCAAACAAAGTTGCAAGGAGCTGTTATAATTCGCTATTTCAAAACACATGGGAAACACTTGAGTTTCTCCTGCTCCTCAGAAGCGGTCGTTTTGCTCAATGTAAATTGCAGGGGGGATTTTGTCAGATTGTACATGTCGGGCAAAAGAGACGCCGTCCAGCCTATTCTCCAATGGCTGGGGTGGGAAAGGGAAAGGAGGCAGCTGGTTGGTCAGAGCAGAGAGTGCTGAGAGCTGGCAGGTAGGAGTTCTGGCTGAGGTCCCACTGCTTGTGCTGTTCACGATGATTGAATGTGTTATTTACGTTGTGTCAGCATATCCGTACTTTGTTAGTACCAAGTCTCAGCTGACCAGGTCCTGCCAACATTCTTTGCAGGTTCTGCCAAATGCCTTGAAAAAATACACTTTGCTGCTCGGAGAGCTCTTTAAAGGGGTGAGCGCCAAAGATAGCATTTGATTTAGGAAGTGGTTATACTGGAAAAGAAAATCATGCGTACCTTTGGAGATATAGTAACGTCGTTCATTCCCTTTTGAACTTTATTAGAGGACTTTGAAATTGTTATCATTAAACTCCATTTATCTGATGCCTTTTGTCTAAGGTAACATGCAATATTAGATAATGAACTGTGCACTGATTTTTCCATTTAAACAGTAGGGTAATTTCTACTGCATCAATTCATGGTAAGTGCCTTGAGCAAGGGAAGTGCACCACGAGGGGGGATTTGAGTCAACAATGTACAGACTAAGGAACAAAAGTGGTAATCATTATGCTACCTGCTAGCCCCAATTCTGCAGATACTTTATAAAGTGTGGCTCCAATAAATAAGCATCCTTTTTAGGTTATACAGGGTGAACACTTTTATAAATTTATTAATCAGTGACTAAATATCATATTGGCATGCAGTCTAAACCAATTTGTACAGTTACTCTTAATTTTTTTCCATATTATGACCTTTGAAGTTGCGCATGTTCCTTCCTTAGTAGTTTAGTCACTGAGTAATAAATTTACAAAAGTGTTCAATTCTTTTTTAATCAACCTGAATTTATGATACAGATGTAAAAAAGTCAATAGTTTAGAATTTCTTTTGAGAATGTTGAGTTTTGACATTGCTGTTCTTTTTTTGAAGTTGGCCTGTTTTATAAAAACCATTTCATCGTGTTGCTGTAAATATTTAAAAACAAAAATAGAACAGTACATTTTGTCACATGTACGCCACTGTACATATTGTTCTTTGAACGTTTTCCTGTTTGCGTGTTTTAGACGTTTCGGTGAATAAGGGGTGTGTCACACACATAACAGGTATTTCTCAACAGGTGATTTCCCTCACATATCTTTCCTCTCCAGACTCATATGATCATGTCAACACATGTTGTCAGGAGACATCAGGACACCCCACACTCAGTAAAAGACATGGTTTTCATTTGCTTGTCATCAGGATGTATGGAAAACAATACAAACATTAAACACGTCATCTTCGTGTGAGTACAGCCCTCCTAAGTCAACCAGCCTTTTATGTTGTCAGGATGAGGGCGGGACTGTAATCTACCGTTTTGTCACTGTGGCTGAGGTGTAAAATGTGTATAATTATATAATTTTAATTGACAACTCCAGACAACAATAGCAAACAGTTGGCAAAGTGGGTGTAATATTAGTACTAGTGCGAAATTAGTATTAGTACTGTAGTATAAACAATGATGTTTTGAAGTGGTTCAGCAGCTCTCTATGAAACCAGCAGGTTTTATACTGCACCTTAGAGGGCTTTCCACTGAGTGTGAGAGCGAATGTGTGTGCGTCCGTGTGTATGAGTGTGTGAGTACATTTAGGCTCCGCTGCCATCCAGAATGCCCATTCCTCAGTACAAGTGTTGAGCAAAACACCTTCTGGGCTGCGGTTGAGCAAGGCCACCAAACAGTCCAACTGGGCCCCTGTGCACTGTCCACGATTCCCAGAAATCAAGCTGCAGCCACATTGAACCACACCAATCCATCATCCTTTGTTTCTCTTGAAGGTTTTTCAAACCATGTAGTTTTCCTGTTGGCTAATTAATACTGTAAAAAACATTACACAGGTAATCCGGATCCTGAGAGCCAGAACCGGTTTTACTGAAAAACAGATTTGACGGCTGCCATTTGCACGACTGTTAAAATAATGAATTGCTTCACGTTACATGGCAAACCACATGTAGCTTTGAAAAGACATTATGACATATTGTGGCCAAGATCACAATAGTTTGGAAACAAATTGAAAAACAATTAATAAATATGCATAACAAAAAATGTTTAATTGATTCCTTGCCATACTGTCATCAAATTAAATACAATATCCTTAATACATTTAAACAGTTATGCAATGAAAAAGTAGTGTCACCAGAGAGATTCCTCAGAGATATATATTAACGTTCACATTTTCCCATAAAGTACATTTATATTTAAATTACTGATACACCAAGAGTACATTATTTATTACAAATATCAAAAAGAAGAAATTAACAAATCAGTAAAAGTCAAGATTTTTATAAATTTCTTAGTGACTGATGTTCCTGATCAGTTACTTAAAATCCAGAGCAGCTGAGATATTTTGAAGTCATAGTTATGTAATTATGCATAAGTGAAAAGTACAAGATTTCTTTATTATACATTTGTTTGTCTGCTTTTTTCCAGACTATTGCTCCATTTATTGTAGACTAAAATATGTTTTCTTCGTGGTTCAATGTGACGCCTTGAAAAAGTGACCATGTCTTGTGAAATGATTGTCCGAGCAACCCAGCAATGTTGGTTCAGCACAACATTTTTTGGCTTTGGCTTCCTGAGAAGCACAACAACGCAGTGAGATAAACAACAGTGAGAACCATGTCAGGGCCCCCTGTCCCTCTTTGGTTACATCCCCAAATGTTACTTGTCCACAGCGATAAATGACATACAGCATTTAGGCAAACTGCTCTAGAGCTAAAACTGTGCAAATCTTAATGTGTTTTTTTTAAATATACTCTGCATTTGATGTGTTTTGTTAAATCTAGTTGCACCTCTTTATAGAAGTGTTGTATCTGACAGTTTTTTTGAGATCACCACTAAATGCCATTTGATCTGGTATGCTTAAGTTCACATTTCTTAAATGTGACTGGGTCACCTTCAGTTTGTACTTGATCAAATAAAAGCAATTCCTTGGAGCTGGGAGCTGACCATAAAAAATGCTTTGATGTGTAAATGTTGATGTCCACAAAGCACAGTCCTGCATGATCCAATGTAATGGCCAGAAAGAGACAGTGAGAAACACTCTGGATAATAAGTCCATCTTTTTATCTGATATATTCATGTGTCTGGGTTCTGGTTCTTGTTACATGTGGCAAACAGCAGCACTGCAGCTTTCAACATCTCATGGCAATATTATTCTGTTTTATTAATATGCATTTAATATTATACATGTCAAACCAACGGTCATGCAGTATATGATTAAAGAAAGTATGTTTCTGTCACTAAATAGGCAGGAGCACTAAATGCACATAAAACATTGGCATAACCGTTAATAAAGAAGGATAAACTATAAATCTGGCTAATTGGAGACATGTATATTATTATGTTTCTGTGTGGTAATTGGTTTTATGGATGGGTGAGAATTCTTTTCTTACACAAGATCTCCACCTGCTGGGGATTACTTTGGTATTTCGAATAAAGCAGCATTTGGGATAATGAATTAATTATTAAAGAATTTTAAATATGTTTTGAGTAACTTTGGAAGGACCTACGGACAATATCCAAAACAGGAAAATATTTAGAATAACGATTTATATTGACTGTTTCAAACTTTTCACAGAATTATAAACGATTATAAATAAAAGAAATACAACTGACATTGGATCGGACGCTTTTGAAAGTAAGCATGAAAGTAAGCAATGGTCCTTATGTTAACCTGCGTGCTTTTTACGCAGATGAAATATAAACTACTAAACGTGTTTTCAAATGCAGTTTTAATAGGGTTATTACAGTAGCACGGAACCAAGTTTGATGTTTCTTCCCGGGTTTATTTCTGCGTTACACCTTAAAGAGAAGCGCGCCTGAGCGTTAACTGTGTTCACGTGGGATTCGCGCCGTAAATATTACTACTTTCCGAGCCGCAGTGAATAAGCGCTTCTAACCATGACCTGTATCTTTATCGCGTGTGGCGCCGTTGCATTTTGCCATTTGATGACTTTTTGCTGATTCTTAGGAAGGGGTGGTGAAGAGGAAGGCGGAGGGACATGACTGAAGCCGTTTTCCAGGCGCCCAAGCGCCGCGCCCGGGTCTACGAGTCGTACGAGGGGCCTTTCCCGGTCCCGCTGTCGGCAGCCGGACCACAAGTGCAGGAACCGCTCGTGTTCAGGGCGGACATGGTGAACCGGCACGTGGTGGTCCGCGACCCGGTGCACATCGAGGCGCTGTATGGCAAGGTTATTGGTCATCGTCGTCATCATCAGCATCATCGCGCGTGCGTGTATAATTCCACGTGTGTGTCCGTGTCCAGGTGTGATCACGCGTCTCTGTCTGCCTCTCAGGGTTACTTCGGCAAAGGTATCCTGTCCAGGAGCAGACCGCAGCACAGCGCCTCTCATCGGTGGCACAGTGAGTCTGTCTGTCTGTCTGTCCTTTTTTCCTGCATCTCATTGTTCCGTCCCCTCACATGAGGAGCTTCTTATTTGATCCTGAAGAGAATTGTGATAAAACAAGTTCTCAGTCACTACTAATAAAAATAGGAAAAGTAGGTGATGCTACAGAGCTACTGAAGGTTCCCCCATTTCCACTGAATGTGCAAAACTCTTTCCCTGTGTTGGAGAAACCTGGGAAAAATGTAGTTCAGACCTTAACAAACCTGTATGCTCCTCTTCCCACCTATTTCCTTTGCTTTTGGTAATTTTTCTTGCTACTCTTCTGTCTTTATTTTGTTTTATTCTGTTCTTCTTGGGGGGTATGATGGCACATCTGGTGCCTCACAGCTCCAAGGCTGAGGGATTCAAATCCTGCTTAGTCTGTTAGCATGTTCTCCAAATTTATGTGGGTTCTGTCCCACAGTCCGAAGATGTGTGTTTGTTTCAGGTTAACTGGTCACACTAAACTCCTTGGTCTGTGTCTGTGTATCTGTCTTGTGTGTCTGTCTCCACTGTACAAAGTGCGACCAATTGTTACAGACATATTCTTGATGAACTGACATTACTCATCTAGTGACAAACTAAGAAATTTCACAGCCCTGAACACCTAGGTGTAATAATGAAATTTGGTGCTTGTTTAGTTACAATGACATTTTATGGTTAAGGTGCAATATCCATGTGCATGTTGTGGTTTATCTGTCTGTACTTCGGTTATCTCTCCATCTGTTGTGGGTGACTGATGTTGCACTGACATGGGGTCAGACTCCTGTTGCTGTTCAAACACAGCCCTTCCAGGAGTGGAGCCTGGTCCTTTAAACTTGTTATTGTTACATTCACTTCTCGTGTTGTGAAACTTTTGAGTTTCAAAATTTCCCAGAAACAAATATTTTTATGTTTATTTTTAATGAGTTTTCTTCACTTATACATTTTGTAAAATTTTTTGGTTGCAGAACAAAAGAGTCCTGCATTTCAGTACCATTAGTTGGCACTAAAGAGCAGCCAGGGACACGGGTGTAGGGCCACCTTCATTCAGCTCACTTGCACAGGGTTTAGAAGAAGTTCAGTTCTGTTGATAATGCACAAGTAGAGGGGAAATGTCACCATCATAGCAGAGCCACATGCAGCATCCACGAGATATCATTACAGCTTTCAAAAACCATGCAGTGCATCATATGCAAACACACACACACTCTCTGGCACTGATGTTCTTTGACCCTATGTCTTTTTCAGGTTGTTCCTTTAAATTCATATTGATTTATAACATTGCATTCTGCTCCTTTGCAAATGTGTTTCTGTATTCGCAGGTTTCGGTGACCAGTGTCTGCCCATTATCTCCACCTCCAAGTGAGTTATTTATACCTGTTGTATAAGGATGCTCGACAATAGATGATTCTTGATTTTTAACTACTTACACAGATTTTTCCATTTATACAGGAGATTAATTTTTTACAGTATGAATTCAGGGGAAAGTACCTTGATAGGGGAACTACAGCAGGAGGTGGGATTGGAACCTGGGTCCTATAATTGGCAATGATTCTAACAACTATGCCCCCTGGAGTTACTTACTTGTATGTTTCTTACCAAATTTTCCCATCCTGTTACACTGTGGGTAAATAGCTGTTTCAAAGTTGTGATTTTTTTTTTTGTTTGTTTGTTTGTTTTTTTTTTAAATGGCACTAAGAACAGCCAGTGGTTGAACAGTGAAGGAACTGAGGTTGTGAGCAAAAGATTGCAGATGGGCACCTGTTACAGTACTCTATTCAGGTGTGGTAGATGTTCAGCCAGCTACCCTGTTTTTACACCTGTGAAATTGGACTGGAAAATGCCCTGCTCAGAAAACACTGAAAACAGTTCCCAGCCCCTAGTTTACAAAGCAGCTGAGTTCAAATATGGAAAAAGTGATTTTTGAAGGATAACAATGTTGTCCACCAGGTATGAGCAGTATGTGAGCTGGGCCAGGGACATGCTGCTGTCACAGGGGCTGGAAGAGGACGTTGTCACCGAAATGCTGGAAAAGTGTGCACAACCAGAGCAGATGGGGACAGTCAGGGACTTTAAGGAAGATGGACAGAAGGAGGTCAAATGCAGCACAGAGACAAGCACCTCTCCTGGGCCACTTCCACCATGTCCTCACTCCAGCAGTGACGGTGACCCAGAGTGCTACACACTGCACCGCCAGGGTGATCCTCAATACGATCCCCTTGCCAAGCTCTACCCCAAGGAGCCAGATGAGCCAACAGATCAAGAGACTCTTAGAGGCACGTACTGCTCCCGGCACGATGATTGGGTTGTCCACTGTGGGTGTCAGCCGGACTGTAGCCTGTTGCAGACTGACCAGAAGGGGCCGTCTCTTTCTGCTGGGTGTCAGTACGTCCTGGTGGAGGAGGAAGAGGAGGGAACTGATCAAGCTGGTGTTGAAATCAACGGACATTCCA
This sequence comes from Arapaima gigas, assembly GCA_900497675.1. Lineage (NCBI taxonomy): Eukaryota > Metazoa > Chordata > Actinopteri > Osteoglossiformes > Osteoglossidae > Arapaima > Arapaima gigas. The sequence continues at coordinate 1,069,483 of UFQX01000081.1, forward strand.
GTGTAAATATCAGCACATGGCTCATTTCTCATCATTCCCTCCAGTAGGTCTGTGCTATAATACTCACCTTACAAACATAACAGGAAGTGTGTGAGTAATTGTTTATCTGTACCTCCAAAGTCACTTTTACTAAGTCACAATCAGTAAAAGCTAATAGAACAGACATTTTTCAAATATTTTAAGCACAGTCTCAGATGTAGTCTATCCTCGATTTTCCACACTATGTGAGAGGAAGAGGTGTTCAGTTATGGCAAACGTCCAGATAATTAAAAATGTCATTTAAGATTTTTTTTTTAAACTCCAGCACTGTGTAGTATTGTACTATGTACTACAGTAACACTTTTGAAAGATAATGTAATGTATAACAAACATGTAGTGTCTAATAAAATAGAATCAGTACTGTAATTGAAACACACATACATATATACACTGCCAGTTTATTAGGTACACCTATCTAGTAAAGTGTTGGATATCCTTTGGCCTTCAAAACAGCATTGATTCTACAAGATGTTGGATGCATTGTGTAGCAACAATGTACCATGCAGAAATTAGTGTATATTTATGTAAATCAGTGTATATTTTGTAGAAAAATGGTCTTTCTAGATTGTTTGCTATCATTAGTGTAAAAAGACATAACAGAAAATTGACTTCTCTTTCCTCTTTTTGTTCCAGAAGGTGCGGCTGGTGTGCAGGATCAACCCATTCCGCATGATCGAGTATCTACAGCTGAGCCTTGAGGAGGTGAGACACAACCTGTGATGAAATGATCATTAGGGCTCATTGCTAAAACCGTCTCAGTTGAGGGTGCAGCTTTGGTCCAGTGCAGCCAGTAGAAGACAATAGAGCCCTGCTTCCCACTCAGTGTCACGCAGACAAAGTGATGATATAAGCAGTCATCGTGGGGACTCATTCACTCTGTCTCTCTCTCTTACCTGCCCATGGTGGTGGTCAGCAGGTCTTAACACAACGGAGGAGATAATGGCACAGTCGTTCGGCAATCTTCTTTTATCACACTCTTCTGTTTACCTTCACCTGGGAATGAACTCTGTCGCTGTGGCATTGATGTTGTAGGGCTGAATTCACAGTGAACAAGCCCAAGCTGCTCAGGTTTCCAAGAGGCTCTTTGATAGCACGGCACGCAGTGGTTAGAGCCATCACTGTACACTGAAAGAACCCCAGTTCAATTCCCACCTCTTCCTATAGTGGTGTTAATCCTGAATTGATGCAGTAAGAATTACCTTTTATATAAATGAGTAAAACATTGTAAGCAGCTTAAGTTTATAAGTCACTTTGGTGACAAGCAGTAGTATATGAATAAATAATGTTTGTTAAAAATAATGTTAATGTCATTTTCATCCAAATGTAGCTTAACGAGATGTTAAGTCCACAGTGAAATTACACAGACAAACCATACAAAGAACAGCTTTTTGGAGTTTCTTTAAAAAAAATATTTGATGGAAAAAGTATTAATACTGGCTTTGAACAGTGAAGTGTGATAAAGTTGCTAACCTTGGTGCTCCTGTGTCTCTCGACCCCTGAGGGTGACTTAGCCAGTCTCACTGTCCAGTTCAGGACTTTCTGGATTTTAATTTAAATTTAGATAGTGCTCAGCATCACTTTCAATTTGATATTGATGCCATCTGCCCAAATGGCCTGTAGGTTAATACAATTATTTCATTTTTGTTAATCAGTTTAGAGGACACGTTATATTCCAGATATCACATTCTGGAGTTTATTATCAGGGATCTTCAGAGAGGGTTGAACTGGACAGCGGTTTTTTTTTCCATCACTTTCTCTAACCCCTGTGTGTCACTTTTGCAGGCCTTTTTCCTGGTTTACGCTCTGGGCTGTTTGTCTGTTTATTACAATGAGGTAAGGTGGATGGCAGCGCTGCACCGTGAATGTCTTTGGTCCCAACATGTTGTGGAAGTGCAAAAATCAGAAGTCTGTCTCCTCTTCCCCCACGCCAGAAACCACTGACCATCGCAAGCCTCTGGGAGATGTTCTGCTTGGCACAGCCCAACTTTGATATGACCTACGCTGCATACCACTACTTCCGCAGCAAAGGGTGGGTGCCCAAGACGGGACTGAAATACGGGACGGACTTCCGTGAGTGTCTGAAGAAAAGCATGCATCCGACTGTCCTGTCTGCTTTCCGCCGTTACCCGATTCCAAATTCTGTTCCTGAAAGCCAACCAAATATCGAAAAATTGATTACTGAGGTAGACAGAAAGAGGTGTTACATGACAAACAAACATGTTTAAATTCACTGTTCTTAGCAGCATACATTTGTCCATAATTTTTCAAAAATTAACCGACAAAAATAGATGATATTGCTAAATCTGTTAGTGACCATAGTGACCATGTGAGCTCATTGCAATTTCACCCCAAAATCACCGTAAATGATGCCTAATTTCATAAAGAAAAACGTTTAACACATAAAATGAATAACAACTAACAATATTATGATGGATTTCCAAAGGTATAACCTGAATCAAATCAGAAAAAGACTCTGTCACATTTAAATAAAAGAATAATTACGAAATTAAAGTACAATGGTGTAAAACAGAGGATGCAAGTACACAAGTGAGACTTCTGAGTGTCAAAATGCAACTGAGAGGGTGGGTACACAGTTTCTACAATGCAGTGCATCTCAGTCTCCCTCACTTGGTTGCTTGTTGCAGCTTTTTATGTTCTCAATTTATTGTGCTGGACCAAATCTCTCATACTGGGTATGTGAAAATTCAGACTGAATAACGATATGTGGTATTAATGTAAGGTCAGATACATGAAAAACCGGATATGGGGAGACAGGATAATGGGATGTGTGTATGAAGTAAATATGCACAATCGGTATTATGTTCCTGCTTTCCCAGAAGGAGTTGGCATGTTACAGATGTGGGTCAGGTGTAGTGTGTTTAATGTGGAAACTAAGGTATGTTGTTGGCACCAGGTTCTTACCCACAAGCGCCACCGTGTCTGAAACATTGATGAGGCGAAAATCTTTTCCGTTAATGGAGAACCGCTTTGGGCCGATAAGGACCATTCTAAGCTGTCCTCGTCGTGGCCATTCGGCTACATTGCTGAATAATTCAGTGTTTTTCTCTCTCTCACTGCCATGCATCCACTCTCAATAGCCAGAAGGAAAATTGACTCCATTTGACCCGCATCCAGAACGGATCCTTGGCAGTTGCCAAGTAGGGCAGCCTTGCCCAGTCCTCCTCAGCCTGTAGGACACCCCACCCGTGTGCTGTGCTGTGTTCTACTCAGCCCATGACGAATTTTCACTGTGACATGCACCACCCCTGAGTCCCCTCTCCATTTATCTTAATTTATTTGTCTTTCTGTTTTTTCTATCTGCAGTGCTGTACCGGAAAGGACCTCCGTTTTACCATGCAAGGTTGGTTCACAAATGTGGTATGTCATCATAAGGGCTTTGCAGCAAGCAAAGGCCAGGTTGACTTTTATTTATAGTGAAATATTTTTACAAGTGAATGTGAATATTACAATTCTATATGCAGAGGTGGGTCACTGGGATCCAAATGCCCTCATTGGAGTGTTTGGGTTTTTGGAGCTGCAGGAGGAAAAAATTTGTGCCACTGACAATCTCATTGTTTCATTTATATTTGTTTTTATTCGTTTAGCTGACCCTTTTTTTCAAAAAGGGGCTTAAATGTTTAAATGAGTGGTGGTGTCCCAGTAAACCGTATGATGTTGCTGGAAATGATATAGTGTGGCTGCAAACAATACAGTGTGGTAGGATGTCATACACTGTGGCTGGGAATGATACAGATGACAGAAAGTCAGCAGTTATAGTAACTATTAGGATAAACCAGCTGGCAGCTGTGAAGAAATGGGAGAAACTACTGCAGGTCCAGGTACCAGTAGCTGCACCCCCTACTGGGCATTTTGCTGTGGTAACGGGTGACCCGTGTGGATATGTTGTGTTGTTCAAAAACTAAGGCTCTCTTCTTTTTCCACAGCTACTCTGTGGTGGTGGAGAAGGTGAATGACTCATTCCAGGGAGCAACACTCCACCCGTTCACCTGGCGCTCCCTTGCTGCCCTCAACAGGATCACTGGCAATGTGTCTAAGGTGAGACCGTGAGCTCATCAAGTACCTCCAGCAGGGGGTGCACTGCCATCACATTTTTACATATATGTAGGTTATTGGAGAGTAGAGTGACATTGTCCTTTCCTCGTGGCTTGAGGTTTGACGTCCTGAACACGTTCAGGAACCCCTACTCTACATCCGTTTAGTTTATTTGGTGGTCTTGGCACGTATCACATCAAAGTTGTCAGACTTTTCTGTTGTTGTTATTATTTATTATTATTATGCACTGCAGATAGTCATTTTTCTGTGTGGTTGGCAGGAACTGATGCTTTGTTACGTGATCAGCCCATCGGACATGAGCCCGGAGGAGCGCCGCTCACCCGAGTGCTTGAAGAGGGTCAGAGTTCAGGTGTGGCTGCACATCAGTGGTGCATTCATTCAGGATGTGCATCGCCTTCCCTGCTAACACTGGTTTCTTTGTGTGTTTTCAGGAGGTGATCGTAAGCAGATGGGTGTCCTCCAGAGAACGTTCAGAGCAAGAGGAAATCTGACGCAGGATCATTGCATGTCCAAATTTCAATAGCTTATTTTATTTTTTTTCCAATACATACAAACTCACATTACAGTGTGAATGGACATATATATAATTTAACTTAAATCTGTAAATAAAACCCTGAACCTGAAATCCTAGGCATTTTTGTGTAAAATCATTTTTTCCCTTTGAAAACAAACTTCATGCATTTCCTTCATTGCCATGGTGAAATTTTTATGGTTTATGCCACAAAAAACTTGTAGTTTTGCAGACTCATCAACATCACTTTGAAGAGGCTCACATGAGTATAGATGTTTTCAGTGAAAAAACCTTAACATTGTTGGTTTGAGTTCCTACTGGTCACTTCTGCTTTCTGTAAACTGCTTTAGCTGAACTGCTCCAGTGAAACTTGTGGCTTCATAAAAAAGTCCTGATTTGAACGCTAATTGCATTTTTTTAGTTGAAATGTTCATTCACTGTATTAAAAAAAGTTGAACTCTGTAGCCTCACTGTGGCATGGAGTTTATTTATAAACTGCTCTAAACACTCGATTAGTACAGACATTAAAGATGGATTTATAAACTCCTACAGGATGAGGTCTTACAGCTCATTGGTATTCAGTCACTTCACAGAGGAAAAAAAAAGACATTACGTTACAGATACAGTAAAAACAGTCAACTTCACACGGTTTTTCCTGGCATCCAGGAGGTAAAAGTCATTCAACCGCTCAGGTTTCCAGCCCAATCTCAGCTGCAGCCTTCCGGATCTTTCTGAGGACTTTCCACGATGTAGAAACCATTCTTGGAGACCTCCTCACAGAGGGCGCTGTACTTGGAGGCCCTCTTCATGCGGGGCAGAACAAAGCTATTGGTGAACTCATCCTTGCTAAGGGAGCGTTTCCCCTGTGTAGCCAGCACACAATTTATGAACATGAGTGTGTAGCTGTAACAGTTGTGTGTTTCCTCATCAAATCTGCAAAACAAACAGTTTCTTTGAATTACAGGGTGGTTTAGTTAGTGGGCATTCACACTTTCCCAGCAGTTTCCCAGCAAGTCATAAAAATAGCTTTACTTTTCACCATTAATATAAAGAGCACGTCTGGACAGACTTCCCTGACATAATCCAGATTTTATGACAACTCAAAATTACATGTAATTTGTAGCTTTAAATTTGCATGTGTGAACGATAAACCCCCACTCACGTGGAAAACTGTACTAAAGCAGAAAATGACCCTTAGTGGCATCATGTACCACACAGAATAAGCAGCCTCCTTCTTCGCTATGCAAGGTGTGGCTTCTAGCACACATCTCAGTTTTCTCATTGTTGTGTATCAGTTTCCAAGCATCTCTCAGACATTTTTTGTATAATTGTTATCATAGTATAAGAACTTCAAAGAAAGTGCTGAAACAAGTGAAAAAATAAAGGATATCCTTACCTATCAGTTTTAAACCTAAACTAAAAAAAAGCCTAACATTCTCTTGAAAGGTAACACCATTATATATAATACAATTAAAAGCAGTATCTTAAAACATTTACTAATAAAGACAAAAGGGTTACAGCTCTTAAACACTTTACTATATCAGCATTTACAAAATTAAAATAAAAGAACAACAGAATAAACCTGACATGAACATGGGGAGAGCATGCAAACTGCACAGACGCAGAGCAATGAGCCACCTGTGCTACACAGCATCCCAGCCAAGAACAACAGAATAAAAGGGCAAATGATGTGCAGCATGTGCTGCAGACACGAGTGCCTCTGCAAAAACATGCAGAACCTTTGCCACTGTGTGTCCCACGTGTGGGTCGAGGAGAACTTTTCCAGGTACTGGTCCCACTGGCTGATGAGGTTGTACATGTCGGGTTGAACTAGGGGTATGCTGATGCACTTCTCCCATCCCTCAACATCCCGTCGGACCCCTGTCTTTGTGTAGTTGTACACCACACCTTCAGGCAACACAATGTACAACATAAATTTATTATGTTCTTGAATGCGTTTATTTTGTCTAGAATCAGTTTAATGCTCAGTGAAAGCTTAACATAATATTATAACATAATCGTAAAAGGGGCTTAAAATGTTTCAGTGAGTGGCAGTGTCCCAGTAAACAGTGCAGTGTTGCTGGAAATGATGCAGTGTGGTAGGATGTTACACAGTGTTTTAACATTATCTATTATTTAGCAGAAGACATTGTCTAAGGTAACTATTAATGTGAGGTTTGTACACAGATTTACTTGTCCACTTGTTGCTTGGTCAGTGATTTACCCATTTACATAGCTAGGTAATTTTTGCTCTATCAGTTGAGGGGAAGAACCTAGACCAAAGGTATTACAGCAGGAGGTGGATTCAATCCCATGCAAAAACTGACAACTATGTTTCCCAGTACTGAACTGAGTGTGTTGCCTGTTCATTTCAGAACAACTTAAGATTCCCTATGCAACATTTCTTTTCCAGCCCCCTGCTTGTCTTTTACCAAAACATACAGTTACACTGTCAAGTCTGCGCTTTGTTATTTGTTCACACTTATTCAATTATATAATTTAAAAGTATTTAATAATTTTATCTGATTGAATACACACCAGCAGTGTCAGTGATTCCAGTGTGTAGCTCTGATTCTCCATCAAACTCCCTGCAAAGGCATGGAGAGCAGCAGTGATGATGATGATGATGATGATGATGATGATGATGATTATGATGTTAGTGATGTACAGTATCAGGGTAAAGTGTGAGTCTACCTGAGCAACACATGTGTGGAAGAACTGGACAGAAGAACACATGCCTCTCTCCTGGGAGATACGCCACCACCTTTCCTCATCATATTGATTCACNTATGATGTTAGTGATGTACAGTATCAGGGTAAAGTGTGAGTCTACCTGAGCAACACATGAAGGGAAGAACTGGACAGAAGAACACATGCCTCTCTCCTGGGAGATACGCCACCACCTTTCCTCATCATATTGATTCACCAATTGGCAGGTAAAAACTAGTGTCCAGCAGGTGAACTTATATGTTTCACTGGTACCGCATGTATATTCTCCTCTGTCTCACACTTTTCTCCAAAGTGTCTTGCAGTGTTAAGTTACTTACACTGATTTAGTCTTTTTCTGTTTTTAAGTGTTCAAATATGTTATGTCATTGATTTGTGCTCTCATGTTTCACCTTATTTCAACTCATTTTAACTTTAATATGACTCACAATGATATATGTTTTATTTGCCCATGTTTTCCTCTTTTCTACATAACAAATAAAACTGTAATAAAAATATTATGAATTGATTTTAAAAACTGTGCACGGATACAGACTAATGAAGACCATAAGACCATTTCTATAGCTGCAGTAAAACAGTGTTCATGCATGAGCTACACATTTTATGTGTGAAAGCAGCAAAGGTCAAGTGGGCCACCACTGATCATCACGAAGCATCCAGGCCTTACCCCCTGAAGTGTCCCTCTGTGGGGGCAACAAGGAAGGAGCAGAAGGCCTTGTGTCCATTGGAGAAGGGGTTGGGCATGCTGACTGGGGCCTCCTCCAGCCTTCTGCCACCCAGCCCCAGGCCGCACTCGGGGCATTGCTCCGGGATCGAGAAGCAGTAGATGTCCCTGCCACAGTGGCTGAACCTGATCACACTCTTGTCCATGGAGAGGTGACATAGAGAGCTCTGCCTCCCACTACCCTCGCTGAGCCTTAAAAGAGCTCCACGGGAGTTTGTTCTCCTCAAAGGCTGACTCCTCCCAGTCTGATGTGAGCAGCCTATCGAGTTGCAGCTGAGAGAGTGTGTTTACGGTGACCTGGGTGCAAGTCCTAGTCTAGATCCTCCTTTGTACCCTTGCCCTAGTAAAACACTCAACACTGAGTCTCAGCTAATATACATCTCTGACAACTAAAGAATCTACAGTCATACTTGTTGCTCTGGGTAACACACACCCATTAATATTTCCTTATAGAGTTAATGTAACTATATAAGTTCAACTGAACTGATAGTGACAGAAAAAAGCAAACATGATATTTAATCTAATAAGCTTTCTAAGCTGCCGGCCACTGGATTTCACCTTTTTAAAGGATCTTGATGCTTTAAATGGAAATTTCATTTAAAAATGTACTTTATAATTAAGTAAAATTATCTTTAAAATGCAAAGTTGTTTGAGTCATGAGAAAAAGGATTAAGATGTGAAATAGGATGATAAAACAGCCATTGAAAAAATTACGTAAAAATTTTTGACTTTCTAACTCAAAACAGAGGCTTCAACTGCATACTTTTGTACAGCTATGACTCATGACTGTTTCACAGTGTGTGGAAACATGAGTGGAATTACACACAGTGGGTTAAACTGGGTGGAGAGTGTCAACTTACATACAGTAATGTGACCCTCCAATAAATAATATTTATTCATCTAGCTGACACCATTCAACCATGTTAGGTTCGTTTACTGAGCTTCTTATGGTAACAATTTTCCCACTTATACAGGTGGGTAATTTTTACTGTATCAATTTAGGGTAGGTATTTTGATCTGGGGAATGACAGCTTTGGTTATTTTAGGTTTTATTTTAATAATCATGGCAGTAGAAGTGCACATGTTCTTGTACCCCTAAAAATTACCCTCCATTAAAAAGAAACAGTCACACAGACCAAAGCAACTCCATACATTCAACCCAAATATTTTAACAGCTAAGATGTTTTATTAATTATATTTTATTAGGGAACAGCATGAAATAAACACATACTGTAAAGTAGATATTTCCCACATTTTTCTTTGCACCTCAAATCCAAACAAAAGTACACACACACAGAAGAAAGATGTTTTTATGTAGTAAAAATGACATAGTAAATTTTCAGAGCAGTCTAGCTTTCCATTCAAAAGTATAAATAGAAAGATATTCAGTGAAATGATAATTATTTATAAATATGCGGACCTCACAAGGTCTGCTTCCACAGTATGAACAGGACATCCTGCAGGCAAAGTGTCAGTTAGGAGTCACTCATTCGATCCATTGCTCTCAGTCATGTGGAAACACAACAATGTCTGAAAGGGGATCGGCCAGCTCTTACTCAGCAGTTTTTACACCCACCAACCTTCTGCATGCCCCTGCTTCACAGAGCAGAAGAGGGTTTTAATATCTTCTATTATCTCATTTGTCTGAGAAATATGAGTGCAAACCAAATTCAAAATTGTGAATTATTATTTTTATTATTATTCTTCATATAGCTGACAACATTGTCCAAGGCAATTTACAGAGTTAATGGAATGGAACTAAACTGCCATTGAGTCAAATACAATGCAATAAATAAATATGCAGTATATTAAAACACAAAAATAACAAATTAAATGAAAATGTATATATGTCATGTTTAAACCTGTGGATTTGTCAAAACTGTATAAGGTGTGATCATGGAATATTGAGGCCAGGAGGCAGAGGCCTGATCAGGAGCAGTGGAGGCCAAGAGACAAAAGACTGTAACTCCATCCCAAAGACCCGTGTCAGTCGGAGTACTTTGAAGGGTAACACAGAACTGTTAGGTGCTCAGTAGCCTCCATTTGCATTGCATGTTATTATATTAACAAAGATATATTCCTATTTAATTTCACTGATCACACAAATAGAACCATTGCCTGTTATCTCATCCCAGGTCTGGACTTGTCTGCTATGTAAAATCCCTTCTCTAGGATCTCTATGTACACTTTCACATATTTGGAGATGGTTCGAATTCTTGGAAGAACATATGTGCCTGTGAATTCATCTCTGGTCAGAGTGGGTCTGCCTTCTGCTGCCTGCATGTGGTTTATGAAGGTCAGAGCAAAACCATAACAGCAAGATCCAAATTCTCTCTCTTCATGAAATCTGAAAAAAACACATAACATGCACACATCAGCCCTTGACCTGTTAATAAGTCACACACTTTTTTATACAGACATTTTTACATATTACTTTTAATATGTGTTTATTTAAAATTCAGTACATATCCTAATTAGAAAAACATATTCAATTTAGGTACAGATGCTGTTTAAAAGTGTATACACTGTCCGCCCATTTAACAGGGAAAGACCACTGCAGCAGTTCATACTAAATACCTATGTCCCCATTTTTAATACAAAGGGCTTAGTATTGAGTATGATAACTTTTCTGTTACAAGGTCATTTTACTTCCCTATCAGGTAGTTTTTTCCCTGCTTACTATGTCTTTCACTCTGCAAAGCATGCACAGTGTTTCTTCAAAAACAACCTAGCTACTGAACTGTATGTTTCTGCATCCTACTTCTCATCACATTCACATTCTCAACCAACAACAAGCACAAATTAGGGAAAATCTAAATATCATAACTGACATAGCAGATTCAAAACTATTATTGCTTTTGATTCATTTAAATTGTGTTTTTTCCCCAAAGGAACTTACAATATTAAGTTCACTGTGTACAACTGTGAGCAATTCAGGGAAAATACATTGCTCAAAGGTACTACAGTAGGAGCAGGAAAAAAAGTTTTTGTCAGTAATGCTCCACCTGCACCTAAAAGCACAGTGTCCATATGTTTACCCAGCGAAAGATGGGCATTGATCTTGTGAACTTTATTTCTTTATATCTTAAACATCCTTGAGCCAAAATATTCTAACATCTCAATCCACTGTATATGCTGTCTCATGCCATATGCTTTTAAAACAGACAGCCACACCACTGCAACCCTGCACTGGACAAGTAGTTATTGATAATGGATTAATGAGTAAAAATATAAAAGTAAAAGAAAAGCCAGAAATAAAAACTTTTTTTTATTTTGGTCTCATAATTGTTATACATAAAAATACCTTAGAATAATATATTTTCACACTGCAATAAATTTTTGCTGGCTCATTTTTTAAAGCAAATAACTTTCCCTCATGATGGGAATTCGTCTAATGGGAAGATTTTCAGAACAAAATAACACCATGATGAGAGGAATGAATCGATACTGGAATTATAACCTCAAAGAAAACATCACGATAATCTCATATTTATATGCTCCGGTATTATCAAACTTCTTTTTTCTAATCTGTGACTTCTGAAGGCATCACCCACCTTTCAGAAGCCCATGAGTCGGACAGGGAGAACTTTTCCAGCTCCTGGTCCCAGCGCACCCTCAGGCGGGCTACATCAGGGTGAAGCAGTGGCACAGAGACGCACTGTTCCCATCCAGACTGGTCTCTTCTCACTCCCTTCAGGGTGTAGTTATAGACCACACCTAGAACCAACAGAAAGTCTTTAAACAAAGAGCTTGCCTCTAAACTTGCTTTTAGGAATAGTACATGACATCTGAAACTCTGTCTTTTACCATCTGCCAACCATGAGCACAAGCAACAATTTATAAGCAAAACAATAAAGAGGAAACAATGAAAGCACTTGAAAGAAAACAGGGAATGTATGAAAACTGAAAGTAGAGCACCTTTAGAATTTGATATCCCAATGTGCAGCTCAGAGTTATCCCATTCACTATGGAAAAAAATAAAATCATACAAAGTTATCAAAAATTATTAATTAATGCTCCATTAAAACCTTAAATGTTATTTCAATACAAATCAGGTGTAGTTTTCAGTCAAATTTTGGCAGAGACTTGGATTCTGATGAGGAACTCTGTATATTGTGGTGTATGTAGTCACAAGATAAGGTTACTGCACAAATAAATATAGGCAATGGGTTAATGAGCAGGAACCTACCTGAGAAACAGAGGTCCGCACCTAGATCCGATGGTAAAAGCACATGGAACATGGTGTCCATTAGTAAAAGGACAGGGGACACTTACAGGTGCCTGGAGGAGACTGAACTTCAATGGCTCCTTACAAACAGGACAATGTGACAAACCGTTTGCCTCTAAATCCACACACTGAGTGGGGGACACCTGATTGTGACCAGAAAAGCAGTATATGGATCTGTCGCAGTGGCTGAACTGAATGATCGTTCTGTCCATGAGGAAGTGAAACTAAAAGCAGGTCTCTGTAAGAGCAAAGGGCAGAACCACAGCAAGGGGTGTGGCTCTACTGTTGACCTTCGTATTATTAAATTCTTTATTTTGACTATAGGTATAACCAGGTAAACTGGTAGGATGCAGAGGTCGGAACCCAAACACCCCTGGATCAGATAACTGTCTGATACAAGATACAGGCCTATGGAATACATAAGGTTCATTGAAGGTACAGTTCAGTTTAAGTGCTCTGATGTATAATTCAAGCAGAACCATTGTCAAACTTGATAACAGTGAAGTATTTACAAAAATAAAATGTTAACTCCCCCCCCCCCCCCCCCCCCCCCAA